>CAUYRH010041786.1:0-16621 GCA_963574655.1 Perodicticus potto | reverse complement strand
AAAATCTCAAAACCAGAGACGTTGGCGTGGATGTGGAGAAAAGGGAACACTTCTACATTGCTGGTGGGAATGCAAACTAATATGTTCCTTTTGGAAAGATGTTTGGAGAACACTTAGAGATCTAAAAATAGACCTGCCATTTGATCCTATAATTCCTTTTAGGTATATATCCAGAAGACCCCAAAATCACATTATAAAAAGATATATGTGCCAGAATGTTTAATGTAGCCCAATTCATAATTGCTAAGTCATGGAAGAAGCCCAAGTGCCCATCGACCCATGAATGGATCAATAAATTGTGGTATATGTACACCATAGAATATTATGCAGCCTTAAAGAAAGATGGAGACTTTACTTTTTACATGTTCACATGGATGGAGCTAGAACACATTCTTCTTAGCAAAGTATCTCAAGGATGGAAGAAAAAGAACCCAGTGTACTCAGTCTTACTATGAAACCAATGCATAGCTTTCTTATGAAAGCTATAACCCAATTATAGCCCAAGAGGAAAGGGAAAGGGGAGAGAGAAGGGAGGGGAAGAGGAGGGGGAGTAATTGGTGGGACCACACCTACGGTGCACCTTACAAGGGTACATGTAAAATTTACTAGATATAGATATAAAAGTCTTAACACAACAACTAAGAAAATGCCGTGAGGGCTATGTTAACCAGTTTGATGAAAACATTTCAAATTGTATATAAAACCAGCACATTATACCCCATATTGCATTAATGTACACAGCTATGATTTAATATAAAAAAAAAAGAAAAAGGTACGGGCAGCTTAAATCTCAGAATTTGAATTAAGACATACAGGCATCTGGTTTCTAGAGAATTTGTGAAGCACAGCAATACTCACCATCTCCTCCTGATGCTAAAATGTCCCCAGTTGGAGAAAAACGCACAACATTGACCGCCTTAGTATGACGAACAAGATTGGACAAAAATTCCACTATGGCTTTTCCATCTGGTCCTTTTTCTACCTTCCAGACCTGCTGATACCAAAACATTCACTCAAAACCATGCAGCACCTACTATTTTGTTCCTACTAAAACAGTACTATGCTCATTTTCAGGAAGATAACTGAGGTTTTCTTTTGAAATGTAAAATGAAGGAACCTCTCCTACCTATAACATAAATCAACAGTCCCATTGTCTGCTGTCATCCCTACTTCTTTTGCAGAGGTTCTCAACATTCCTAATGCAGCAACCCTTTAACACAGTTCCTCATGCTGTGGTGACTCCCAACCATAAAATTATTTTCATTGCTACTTCATATCTGTAATTTTGCTACTGTTATGAACCATAATGTAAATATCTGATATGCAGGATGGTCTTAGGTGACCCCTGTGAAAGGGTGGTTCGACCCCCAAAGGGGTTGCAACCCACAGATTGAGAACCACTGTTCTAGAGAAAACTGTTACCCAATAGGAACCCAGATCCGGATTCTAAAGCAAAGGGCACAGTTATGACAGTCTTCAGAATATAATTCAGAGAGACAGCGACACTCCTTTACTTTCATTATTCACCTGAGGCCCTGGGAATTTAGCATTCTGGGATAGATGACGAAGTATTTGGGCTTGTTGACAGTTTTAAATAAAAGGATGACACCTGCTGCTTCAAGTCCCAACTCCCACTTACCCTAACGGCGGTGTCCACGCCCGTGGACGCCAGTCTGTGCGTCCTCCCGCCAGCCCCATACTGGAAGTCCAGGCTGTACACCGGTTCCTTGTTGTGCCAGGCTATCTCGCACGTGATGACTTTCATACTCCTAGGTCTCGAAGGGGCAAAGAAGTCCACGGGCAGCGTTCTTTTGCCAACGACAGAGGAAAGCTGCAAAATGCTGTTAATGAGTTAATAACAGTAGCACAACAGCAAAGGGTTACTGAACGCTCACTAAGAGCCCGGCACCCCGCAGACCGCTAAAACGCACGCCAGTACAGGGAAGGGATGATAATGGGGCCGCCTGACGGTAACATCTAGCCATCTCTGTCTACAAGGCTCCTTGAGACGCGGCTTGCACGACTTCACGATCCCCTGCTACACCCGGAAAGGCCAGGTGGAGACAATCCCGAGGCCCCCGGCAAGCTCCGCCCCCCGCCCCCGCTTAGTGGGGGCCGGGGACCCCCGGAAGAGCCGGAGGAGTGGGCTGGCAGAGGGAGGGGTGGGGCGCCTCGGGGAAGGGCCGCCCGGGGAGGGGTTTTAAAGGGTGGGGGAGTTCGCGGTGGACGGAGCACCGGAAAGGGTCAGGGGCTGCGGGACGAGAAGATCCTCACTTCCCAGGGACCCGCCATAGACCCGGAAAGTCGGGCCAGGGGCCGGCGGGAGGAGGCCGCGCAGAGCCGGGGATGCGCGGACGCACGCCTCTCCGAGCTGCCTAGGGCCCCAGCGGCCTTCCTTTACCCTTCCCTCCCACCCCTGCTAGGAGAACCGCAGGGCCGCCTAGGTCAGTCCTGGGAAACCGTACCTGAAGGGACGCGGTCAGTCAGCGGCTCTTTCACCTCCTGCCTCTGCGCGCGTCCCTTCCCGCGCGCCGCAGGCCCCGCCCCGTGTGGGAGGAGCCCCGCGGACGCCACGCCACGCCTAGTTCCTGCCCGCCCAGCGCCGGGTGAAGAACGCAGTTCAGCCATTCATTCGCTCGTATTCCTTTCCTGATTCATTCTTTAAGCAGACGTTTACTGAGCATGTGCTCGATGTTGGGACTCTCTGGTCTCTGGTTACTTAGTGGGGAGCGAACTCAACCGGGTCTCTCCTTCTGCAAATAACTGAGATTTCTGTTTTTCATCTATTGGCTTCTAGAACATTTTGGAGAATTTGGAACTGCTCAGTGCCTAGAGCTGGATTTATGAAATTGTATTACTGGATGTGGTTATAAACACTTTTTAAAAACGAAGTTTGGCATTTTAAAGTGTAAGGCAGAGACAGAGACAAAGGACTTTTAGAAATGGAGTACATTTCCAAATGAAACTTAATAACCTGTGAGCTCCCAAGGAGGCGAGTAAACCACCTCAGGATGCACAGCTCTCACTCACATAAGTTCCTCTAGGAGCTAACTTTTCTATGCATTTTTGGAAAAAAGAATGGACAGTCTTATGTAAATACTGGTTGATGCTTTTATGAAAGTATAGAAATAGTCTCAAGTCAGTGTGTCAAGTTGGCAAGAAGGCTGTGTGCTCCTGGAAAGACTTTCTGTGGGAAGCTAGAAAGATTTAATCTGCCCATGTAGCTTTTAGATGGTCTCTCTTAAATCATGGCTAGGATTTAGAGAGCTTAGAAGGGGAAAGACTATATGGTTTAGATAAGCTGGCTGTTTTAAAAGTACAGATTCCCGGCACTCTGATTCAGAATACTGAGCAGAGGGGTCTTTGGTCTTGCATTTTTGTGTGTGTGTGGCCGGGCCCAGGTTTGAACCCACCACCTCCGGTATATGGGGATGGTGCCCTACACTCCTTGAGGCACAGGCGCCACCCCTCCGCAATTTTTTTTTTGAAAGTCTCATTTTGTCACCCTCAACAGAGTGCCATAGCATTATCGCTCAAACTCTTGGGCACAAGTGATCCTCTTGCCTCAGCCTCCCAAGTAGCTGCAACTGCACGCACCTGCCACAACACCCAGCTATTTTTAGAGGTGTCTCACTCTAGCTTAGGCTGGTCTTGAACTCCTAAGCTCAGGCAATCCACCTACCTCGGCCTCCTAGAGTGCTAGGATTACAGGCATGAGCCACCATGCCTGGCTCCACCAGGCCTACATTTTTGTAAGCTCCCTGATAAGTCAGATAATCAGTCTGTTTTACAAAGTACTAGATTCTGTGTCTCCCTTAAACATCAAGTTTCTCTGTATTTCTTTTTTCTGATAAATGCTGTTGATTCACAAATGATGCGAATACTTTAGGACATTGTATACCCTATGACCCAGCAGTTCTACTTCTTGGTATATATAGTATGTGAGAACAATGAAAACAAACTTGTACAAGTTTATAAGCAGCTTCATTCATAATAAGACAAACTAGAAAGACATCAAATGTCCATTAACAGAAGAAAGGATAACCAAATCATGGCATATTCATACCATGAAATTCTGTTCAGCAATTCAAAAGAAATACTGTGATGGTTAATCTTATTTATTTTTGAGACAGAGTGTCAAGCTGTCGCCTTGGGTAGAGTGCCGTGGCATCATCATAGCTTTCAGCAACCTCCAATTCTTGGGCTCAAGTGATCCTCTTGCCTCAGTTTTTGTACTTTTAGTGGAGATTGGGGTCTCAATCTTGCTCAGGCTGGGTTTTTTATTTTTATTTTTTGAGACAAGAGCTTCAAGCTGTCACCCTGGGTAGAGTGCTGTGGCATCACAGCTCACAGCAACCTCCAACTCCTGAGCTTAAGCAATTCTCTTGCCTCAGCCTCCCAAGTAGCTGGGACTACAGGCGCCCACAACAATGCCCGGCTATTTTTTTTTTTTTTTTTTGGTTGTAGTTGTCATTGTTTGGATTTGAACCCGCCAGCTCTGGTGTATGTGGCTGGTGCCCTAGCCGCTTGAGCTACAGGCACTGAGCCTCAGGCTGGTCTTGAACTTGTAAGCTCAAGCAACCCACCCGCCTTTGCCTCCCAGAGTGCTAGTTTTACAAGCATGAGCCACTGTGCCCAGCCTCATGATGGTCAATCTTAAGTGTCAGCTTGAGGGTGTTAAGCGATGCCCAGCAGATGACAAACATTATTTGGAAAAGATCAACATTGAATTTATAGACTGAGTAGACTATTCACCTTCATACACCTGGGTGAGAATCATGGGCTCCATCCAATCCACTGATGGCCTGAAGAGAAGAGGAAGGCAGGCAAATTCTGCTCCTCCTTGAGCTGGGACATCCATCTATTCCTTCCCTCATATTTTGAACTTGGACTGTATGACACTGTTGCCTTTCCTGGGTCTCCATCTTTTAGATGGCATATTTTGGGACTTCTCAGTTTCCGTAACAAGAGCCATTCCCTTATACCTCTGTATATAGTATTACATTGGTTCTATTTTTCTGGAGAACTCTTAAAACACTGACAACATGCAACAACATGGATGAATTAATATTGCAATGAGCACATGAAGGAACTATTTCAAATGTTCGCCAAACACAGAAATGTGCTAATGTACCAAAGAAAACTTAAATCTTTTCAGTCACCCTGTGGCTAGAAGTAATATTGGTATTGTTATAGATATATGCATACATATATATTTGTGTATTGGGAAAAATATGTAATTAAGAATCAAAGAGAATATATACAGTATTTTCTCTTTAAGAAGAAAAACAAAAAGGAAGGTTTTCCCAGTTCAGTCCACTCAAAAGGCCTAAAAGAAATGCCCAAAAGGGAGGCTGGGCACCCGTAGCACAGTGGTTATGGCGCCAGCCACATACACTGAGGCTGCCAGGTTCGAACCCCGCCCGGGCAGCTAAACAACAACTACAATAACAACCAAAAAAATAGCTGGGCATTGTGGTGGTCACCTATAGTCCCAGCTACTTAGGAAGCTGAGACAAGAGAACTGCTTAAGCCCAAGAGTTGGAGGTTGCTGTGAGCTGTGACGCTACAGCACTGTACCTAGGGTGACACAGTGAGATTCTGTCTAACCAAAAAAAAAAACCCAAAGGGAATAAATCTTAATGTCTTCAGGAGCAATAAACATAAGACTTCTCTGAACCCCCTTCATAATTTTCTAAGTCTGTGCCTAGATTATCATCCCCAAAGAGCATTTTCCACAAAAAAGAACAAGAGATCCTTGGAGAAATGGCTGTCTCCAAGTTGAGAAAAGGAAATTTATTAGATAAACCTGAAATACGTTGTTATACCAGAAAGCAAGAAAACCCTCAAAGACTACTAGGATTATGTAATTAAGGACATAGGAACCAATTTAAGAAACCTCTAGCCAGGCTTGGCGCCTGTGGCTCAGCAGTCTAAGGTGCCAGCCATGTATAACTAAACTGCTGGGTTTGAATCCAGCCCGGGCTGCCGAACGACGACAGCTGCAACCAAAAAAAAAAAAAAATGGCCAGGCGTTGTGGCGGACGCCTGTAGTCCCAGCTACTTGGGAGGCGGAGGCAGGAGACTTGCTTGAGCCCAGGAATTGGAGGTTGCTGTGAGCTGTGATGCCACAGCACTCTATCCAGGGTGACAACTTGAGGCTCTGTCTCAAATAAAAAAAAAAATGATATCAGAAAATTGTCATTTCCTGCTTCTTGCCATTACAACATGTTCATGCTGTTTTATAACCTGTGTGTGTGTATACACGTCTGGGAAAGTCATATATGAAATGTTCACAGCTGTTATGCCTAGGAATTTAGATATTTGGTGACTCTTCAAAGAAATTACGTTTTGCCAATATTTTCTGTTTTCTATATTGATTTTATAATTTATGGGATGAGATACCTGGCTATGGTTTATTCCTCATTGGTTATGTTTTCTTTTCCTTGGGTATTCAGAAACGTAAGTGTGAGGAAGAGATTTGCTCAAACATGAGCTAAGACATCGTCACATATTTGGGATCTTCAGGGTCCTGAATGAAGACTGTGTCTCCACTCACACAACATTGTCAGTAAATCAAACTCTGCACAGATGGCAATTAATTTAAATAAAATGTTTTTTTTTTTTTTTTAATTGTAGCAAGTACCTGTACATAGAGAAAAGGATGCATTTTTTTTTCCAGGTCATTTCTGGGATTTCCTGAGAATGTCTTGCACCTCAAGAGCCTTGCCCAGTTGTGAGTTTCCCTGCTTCCTGGGAGCTCACAGCCCAATCGCAGCAGCCAGGCCGGCTTTCCCCAGGAACTCTGGTCCACGTGCAAAATCCAAATACGGCCGATCTTCAGCCTCCCAGAAATGCTGGGAATACGGATGGGAGCCTGACCAGACAGGTGCTCTGCCTCGCAGGCTCCATGTCTTCTCAGTAGCCTCCAGAATAGTTTTGCGGAAAGTCCCCTGGCCCTCTGCCCAGCTCGGCTGTGTCATCTGACCTCAGCCCAGACTCAGTGGCCCCAACCAAATTTAGATGCATTAATAGCACGTGCGGTTAATGGACGGTACAAACAGGGCCCGTAGTGCGTCTCTCTCCCAGCCCTGCTTTGTTACCTCCGACAACCACTCCAGGCTGGGAAGAGACCTGTGTCGTTTCCACTCAGCTCAGGCCAGCAACTAAGTACTTTCAGACCAGGGACATCAATCTCAGATGCCAAAGCCTGGAGATTTGCATTGCAAATAGATGACCGTGGTGACATTTCACCACTGGGAGCAGAACCTGAGGCATCCTCCTCCGTGAGAGCTGTAGGGGAAGAAATCCACTTTGTAGTCAAATTGAGTGCAGAAGGAAGGCGAGAAGAGAGGGGGCAGAAATTGGACCACTCGGGTTTTGAACGACACAAAGAATATTGATTTCTGAAATATTGAGGTCACTGTACTTTTCAATCCATGAGCTGTTTCCTCCAGATCCGAGATTAGCCCTGTGCATCCCACTCTCAACCGGGGGCTGATGCCCAGCCCATATCCTATGTGTGGCCTTTTCCTTATCCACAACTTCTAGAAGCCGTTATTATATTTTTCAGTTCTAATGTGCCATTCAGATCTTTTATTTCTTTGATTCTCTATCTTTTAAAATTAACAGCAGTTCTTACACAAAATTATGATAAAGGTGGAAAACTTTTCTTTAAGCATGAAATAAGCTATTGCATAGAAAGGGCTCTGCTCTTGATAAGTCTTAGCTATTATTGTGTTATTATTTTGTTAGGACAGTTATTCTTCTAGGAGGCAGCGTTGTGGTGAAGAACTGAGTTTCAACATCAGAAAGATCTGGATACTAATTCTGCCTCTGCTACTTTCTAATTTTGCATATACAGATGGTGCTGAAAAATGTATTCACATTTGAGAAAAAAACTGTATTAAAACTGTAATACTCAAGTCACATTTGACTTTTGCGAATATAAGAGGTGCTCAAATGTGACTTGTATTCATCTTTTGTTATAGGTATATATTTAGTATTACAATTTTAATAGTGTTTTTTCCTTCTTTAAAATGTGTATACACTTTTTGGCACCCTCTGTACATGGGGAATAATTACAGAACTTACCTCCTGATAACATTGTAGGAATTACATCTGATAATAATTTTGGACATAAGGGGTTTAGTACCACAACTTGGAAATAGCAAGGGCTGATTCAGAACTGGATTTTGTTATTTAATTATATGCTGACCTGCTGGATAGCCTCACTGTGGATTTGTGGTAAGACAGGCCTGGTTTGGATGCCAGACCTGCTGCTAAGTTGCTGTGTACCCCTGAGTAATTTATTTAAACCCTCAGAGACTGATTTTGCTCAATTGTCTAATACCGATGTTAAATCATACCCCAGGTGGTTGTGTTTTAGTCCATTCTGGGCTGCTATAACAGAATACCGGAGGCTGGGCTGCTTATAAACAGGAGAAAGTTATTTCTCACAGTTCTGGAATGGGAAGTCCAAGATCAGGACTCCAGTAGATTCAATGTGTGGAGAGGGCCGACCTTCTGGTCCACAGACGGCACCTTCCTCTGCGTCCCGTGCGATGGAAGTGACCAGCTAGTTCTCTGGGATCTCCTTTATAAGGACACTAATCTCATTCATGAGGGTTCTGCTCTCACAATTTAAAGACTTCCCAAAGGCTCCATCTTCTAGTACCATCTCTTTGTGGGTTAGGTTTCAACATATGAATTTAGTGGAAAAAACAAGCAAACACTGGGACCTTAGAAGATTGTTTTGAAATATTAAATGGAATAAAGGCAGTCCCTGAGACACTAATGAGTTAGGTTCTAGATGTTTGTTTCTAAGTCTAATGTGTATGGAGTCTTGAACAGGTACATTTACTTATTACCTGGAATATTCTCCATTCATAAATGTGAGTCAGATGTCAGTCGTATATTTGTAACTTGGGTACTGACTGTAAAACCCCCATTGTAAGTTCGGATATTTATAACTCGGGGACTGCGTGTAATAGGGGGGTGTCATTGGGTAATATTTATTATTAAAGCTGGTATTATCCAAGCAGTATCAACTATATATAGTTTGGTCTCTACCTGCAGTTTATCATTGTTTTTTTCCTATTAGAGTTCTGTTTTATTACAGTGGTTCTTGAAATCTGACCCGGGGACATGTCAGAGTCTCTGACAGCCTTTCAGGAGGACATGAGGACAGTTATATTCTCATTATAACACTAAAATATTATTTTCCCTTTTTACTCTCATTTCCTCGAAGCTATACAGTGGAAGTTTCCAGAGGTTACATGATATGGGATAATATCATCACTCTGGTGTTCATAAATGATGGGCTTCTCATTGTCACTTTGAAATAAATTTTATAAATAAAATCAGCTGAGGAAGAGATATGTCTATTCCAATGTTTGCTGCAGCGCTATTCACAGTAGCCAAGATTTGAAATCAACCTAAGTGTCTGATCCATGGATGAATAGAAACAAAATGTGGTATCCCCATCTATGCACAACAGAATAATATTTGGCCCTAAAAAAGAAGGAAATCAAGGGGGAGGGTAGGTGGAGGGAGGGCGATTGGTGGGATCACACCTACGGTGCACCTTAGAAAGGTACAGGTGAAACTTACTAAATGTAGAATACCAATGTCTACATCTAGTGATTAAGAAAATGCCATGAAGGCTATGTTAAACAGTTCGATGAAAATATTTCAGATTGCATACGAAGTCAGCACATTGTGCCCCATGATTGCACTAATGTACACAATTATGATTTAATAAAAATTAAAAAAAGAAGGAAATCCTGTCATCTGCAACAGCATAGATTAATCTGCTGGAGGACAGTAAGTTAACTATGACAGACATAGGGAGAAAAATACCACATGATCTCACTTGTACATGGAATCTAAAAAAGTTGGTAGAAGTAGAGAGCAGGACTGTGGTTCCCGGGGACTGGGGAGAGAGTGAGATTGGGGAGGGGATAGTTCAAGGGTATAAAATCTGTTAGACAGGAAGAGTACCTTCAGGAGATTTAATGGACAACTTGGTGACTAGCTAATAAATACAGACTGCTGCAAAATCCCTAAGAGAGCAGTTTGTACGTGTTCTCATCACACACACACACAAATAGTGTGTGAGGTAACATATATGTTAATTAGCTCAATTTAGCCACTCCACAATGTATACTTATGTCAAAACATATGCACGACAAAGATATGGAAAGATGTTAAACGAAATAAATAAATTTAAAACCCACAAAAAATAAAATATCTTATAAAAAATATTTTAAACACTTTCCCTTTAAATGTCCAATACAAGAAATATTGACAAATATCATCCATAAAATCGAAAACTCTTTGAAGGCCCTCAGTCATTCTTAGGATTGCAGTGATATCCAGTAACTACCAAGTTTGAAGATCATGGTACTATTATACTGCAATTCATTTATATTTTTTGTATATTTATACATAGTATTTATTCATTTATTTATTTTTACTTTTTTTTTTGAGACAAAGTCTCACTATGTCGCCCTCAGTAGAGTGCTGTGGTGTCACAGCTCACAGCAACCTCCAACTCTTGAACTCTTGGGCTTAAGCAAGTCTCTTGCCTCAGCCTCCCAAGTAGTTGGGACTACAGGTGCCTGCCATAATGCCTGGCTATTTCAATCATTTCTTTATCTCATGGCATACTGGAACATATGAGTTAAACTTCCATGGCACAACTTAAATTTTGTTGATCGAAAAAAAGATTAAAAAAAATATCATTAACAATCTTTACAATTTCACAGCATACCTAAAGATCCTCTCATGACCGTGGCACACCAGGTGAAAATCACTGCTTAAAGACAAGTGTTATATTTGAATTTGTGCTTCTAGTTCCTAGCTCAGTACCTGAATCCAGTAAATGGTCACTAACTCTGTGCTGAAAAAATAAATGAACTATTATTTATGTTGGGCGTGCCAGCCCCCACCTGCGGTGTGATCTCATTAGTTTGTAGATTCCTTGTATACTGCTGTTTTCCCCTCCCTGTGGCAGCTGACCCTGCTCCATAGGAATCAGCTGCCCCCGGATCAGGTCAGTTGAGCATCATCACAGGAGACGAGCTCTGTTTCCCTGTGGTGTGGTGGAAGCTCCAGGTTGTACCTGCCCGCCAAGCAGTCCCACAGACTCCTCGGTCCTGCTGTGTCCCGGGGCTAGAGTCACAGATGAGCTGCTGCTGGCCTCACCACTGCCACAAATCAGTGAGCTCTGCCACATCTATCTCCTCGGTTTCATCAACGAGGTCTGTGTCTTGTTGCGGTATTCCACCCATGTCCTTGGAAGAAGTAAGGCTCAGTTGTTTCCTATTTAGCCTTGTCCTAATACTCTCCACCCATCTTAATGCCTGGTGCCTTTAGCTACAGAAACATTCTGACACCTCTGTCTTGTTGCCCACCCTCTCTCTTTCCCCCTACGGGGTCCTAATTCACTGCCACATTTCCATGAAACCTGGAAGGATGAAATACCTTTCCTCGGGGATCCATAGCACTTGTCACAGTATGATAAAAATCAATCTGTTCTGGACTAATTCTTGCTCACTGTGATTGAACAGTGTGCATGATTTTTAACAGGGATTCACTAAAAGCCATATAATGTCGTTTATTTGAAGCTTGATCGCACACTTGTATTTTACCACATTGTTAAAACCATCCCTTTTGAAAATCACAGGGAATGGCAATCTCTTATTACGTATATATCTATGTAAGAGAATCAGGTACTGTGAAACAGTTCCAAAAGTGAAAAGAAGTTATTTTTGAGGCACAGGGTTTGCACGGGCGTTTGACAGTGAACATTTCCCTATTGCCTGCAATAGCCCAGAAGATAAGTTTACAAGTAAATGAACAAGCACCATTTTCAAGCACGAAGATCTGTGCTCAGGGCAGGGTAAAGTTACAAAACTCTACATTTAATTTGCATACCCCAGAGAGAACAGTTCATTTAAAGCACAAAAACAAACCACCAAGTAAGAATAACTGATTGATATGGAAGATGCTGGAAAAGGGGAAGGAGGGAGGTTCTAGCAAAACCCAGATCATGGAGGATCCTGAAAGCCATGAACAAGAGTTTACAAAATAAGGTGACAGAAAGTAGTGGAAACTTCAGGACTCACAAGGGAATGAATGACAGGCTCACAAAGCAGGTGCTATCCATTTTTTCCCCAAATCACAGAGCTGATGTAAAGAGTCTCAGCCTGACAAAGACTCCCTGTTTTCAAGTTCAATTCTACATGGGCAAACTGCATCAGAGTGTATTCTTACTCCCTCCAAACTTTCCACAATTAATAGCAAATTGAATATTGATTTTTTTTTCTGGAGCATATCATGACTTCTCTGGACTTCAACATTAGGCAGGAAATACCCCACAGGCAGTCTTGTTTGACAGACAGACTTTCCAGACTTTCCAAGAGAATCTCAAACTCCTTTATTTCTCAGGGAAATACAGTATTTCTCCCGCAGCCAAAGTTAGCTCTTTATCTCCCAATGACTATAAACAAACACAGTTTTGGCATTCGCCACTGGAAAGGATAATGCTGATGCAGTTATCAAAGATTCCACTTTCCCCCCAGGATTACACAGCTGTTTTGTGTTCCCTTGCCTTCTTCAGCTGCACGACATTTTGTTCAGCTTTAAATGGGCAAAGCAGAGACTCTGCTTTCTTTGAAACATGACTTTCTGTCTCTGAACTAGAAGCTCTGTTTTATGCATTAAAACTCTTGGTTCCCATTTACCGTTTGCTTTCCATTTAAAGCAGAAACAATACCCCCAGGGCAACTGAGTAAATGAGTTTACACTCTCTACAATTAATGAAACACATTAATATCATTATACTTTTCTTCGCTTCTTCTCCCAAATTTTTAAATAAGGTTTCCAGGCATATCTGCTTTCTGCCGCAAAGCCAGAAGAATGATACTGAATAAAAAGGGACATAAATGAGCAATATTTTATACTAAGGGGGAAAACCCTTTTATAGCATTTTTAGTCCTGTATGCCCTTTCTTGATGAATTGTGTTGACCTAAAACTAAATTGGTTTGGTAGACTTTTCTTAAAGACACAACATGCTAATTTGCTTTTATATTAAACATTTAATTTAATTTAATTTATTTGCTTGATTTACTCTGGAAGATATTTTCCTCCTCTCTCAGTAAGAATAAATTTGAATTTCAGTAGCATCAGAAAATAACAATGACCAAGACTGGTGAGATCAATGACAACTTTCTCATATTACTACAAACCCATGTCATTTACACTCCCTAAGGGCATAAAAGATGAAAAAACTCATCAATTGGCTAATATTGCTAATTCTATACTATTTCTAATGGAGAAACAGATTAGTGATAACAATTAAGCCACTCGATTTTGACCTTTTATGCATTTTTAATTTTTCTACTGAAAACTTACTTTTAAAGTCAGAAAAAGTAGTGCTTATTGCTTTAAAAGTGTAAAATATACGTAATTTAAAGACAATATACATAATATATACATTGTTTTGTCCCAAAACTGAGTTCAAGCAAATTTAGACATGTAAGGCCTTAAAATTCATCTTTTTATGATCTGAAATATTAGACACAGTCATCAAATATTCACAGTAAACCTACAGTGTGCTAAAATCTCTCTTAGAATAGACATAATATGGAATATCTGGTTAAAACACGTGCACACAAACATATACACACACAAAGATATAATTTCATTGTCCCCTCTGCAGATTTACCTTTCTAATTATGCTGTGCTTAAGCCAATATTAAAATTAGTTAGCACAGATCCCCTAATGGTGGGGGAAGTGGCTCTGGAGTAAAAGCAAACTCAGGGCATTAGCAGTTCAAGCTTCTCAAGCTCTTTCTTGTCCACACCAAAAGGACTATCGCAAGAACTCTCCTGCAGAAAGTAGAGTAATTGTTTACTAGGCCACTAATTCCTCTCATGTTGTGCTGGAGAGCAGCCGACCCTCCACGGTCAGAGATGACGTCTTTCAGATGGGAAGTCAAGATGATCATGAAAGCACCCATGGCATGTTCCACCAGTGCAGGGTGGTTGTTAATTCTAATGATCCTGGCTCTGTTCCCAGCTAGGATGCCACATGCTACCTCTCCTAAACGTGCCCCCGAAATTTCAGCTGAAGGTGCTTTTCAGTGACCGTCTCCATCCATTTGTAGTACTTCAGACAGCTGCTAGACAGATGCCATGTTGCACTCCAGACATGACTGATTTCAATAATGGGCATAATAATGTCATTGGAACCATTATTTTGGATTTAGAGTTCAAATAGGCTAGTTTCAATGGGAATTATAACCATAAAATTATTAACATAGCCGACTGTAATGGTTGTACTATGACGGAAACTGAACCGTTTTGCAAACGGTTTTAATAATAGTTATCTTGAAGTTGACTTAATTTGTCATAAGTGAATGTGACTGATAATGTTTTCCCATTGTCCAGTACCTTAGCATTTTAAACCACTATCATCTGATGGTCACAGTAGGCACTGCCCTTAGCTTCTAGCTGAGCAAGGAGAGGCTTAAAGAGATTAAGTAATTGCCTGTTAGTGGACCTCTGGTAAACGACAGGGTCTAATTTCTCCTTCATGAGCAATATTTTGCTATAACCATTAAAGTGGAGTTTGAGGAGAGTTTGGAACAAATCCATGCCATTTACCCAGAACCTAGCACCTTCTTAGGACATAAGAAACACTCAATAAACATTTTGAATTCATGAGTAAAAAATGACTTGAGTTTTCAGTCCACGTCTCCCCCTAAACTAGGACTTTTCAACCTGGGACATATTATTCTACAGACCCATTTCCTGGAAATAACAGTCCTCTGCATTTACTTTGTAATTTTTTAATGATTCTATAAACAAAGTGTGAGCATATTCGGGACTGTCTGGAATCATGTTCTGTCACTCAATTTCAGTGCGGTAATTTACATTTTTTTTGTTTTTGGTGTATTAAACTGAAATGAAGGCCAAATTGCATCTGAATTTCATTGTTTAAACAAAAGTATGTTAAGGATGAATGTCATGTTCACCTTGGAGACAGACATATTGCGTAGATCATGTTTTTATGTATAACAGCATGTGCCATTTCCTTAGCAGTAGGTATAATGCTAAAAAGACAATGAAGAATTTTTCGATTCCCAGTTTCAGCAACAATTGAATTAGATATCCATTTAATGCAGTTATCAATAATGCAGTAACACCAACATTATGTTCAAGTTAACAAGAAAGCCGTACAGATATACCAAATGATTTATTAAAATTGGTGTTTGGTGATTACTCACATGCAGAGTTTGCACAAAATTTGAGGCCCAATGATCTCAGGATAGCAAATGCATTCTTAGAATAATTGTTTTATATACATTAAAACATATTTTTATACAATGTACAAAATCCATAATAATAATATTAAAGCCAAAATACACAGATTTACTGAGTAACCTTTTCTGAGACTACATGTTTCTACTAGAAAGCTCAACTTCTTAGTTTTATCAAAATAAAATCCTTCACGATATTAGAAGAAATGTGTTTTTATTTAATTTTATTGGCTTTCTGATTATACATGCATTTAATTTATAAATCTGCTTAGAACTTTTAGTTGTAAAAGAAGTACAAGCTGAAAGATTCTTATTTAGTTTCTTATCTGTGTGTGTTTAAGTAATACTGAAGTAATAATATCAATGTTCTGTCCTCTGAGAATTCATTTCTTTACTGAATTCTCATATATGAGTATGTGTGTTAATAACGTATGCATATAGAATAGTCAGGTCTTTAATGAATCATGTCTATGTAATTGTAAAATTTCCTGAAAAACTTATCACATATTGCTCTCAGTCACAATGTATGTATGGTTATAGATATACATGTAATCAATGAATATCAGTATTGTGGAATGAGGGACCTGGAAGAGATTAAAAAGAGAAAACTAGAATGCCAAATTTCCAAAAAGGCAGAAACTCTCAGCATTCCATTTTTTTCCTTCTGAGCCCTACATTTTTGTTTAAATAGCAATATTTCCAATGTCAATAAAAGCATGAGAAGGAATTACTTTGTTTTATCAATTATACGTATCCATAGTGTTTTCCAATATCCAATATCACTTTTTTTTTTTTTTTATTGTTGGGGATTCATTGAGGGTACAAGAAACCATGTTACACTAGTTGTATTTGTTGGGTAAAGTCCCTCTTACAATCGAGTTTTGCCCCCAAAAGGTGTGGCACACACCAAGGCCCCAAGACCCCACCCCCCTCGCTCCTTCCCTCTCTCTGCTCTTCCTTTCCCCCCCCCACCCGCAATCTTTCTCTCGCTGTTATCCCCATCCCCCACCCCCGCGGCCGGGCGGGCCAAAGCAAGAGCAGAGAGAGGGAAGCAGCGAGGGGGGTCGCCTTGGGGCCTTGGTGTGTGCCACACCTTTTGGGGGCAAAACTCAATTGTAAGAGGGACTTTACCCAACAAATGCAACTAGTGTAACATGGTTTCTTGTACCGTCATCCATAGTGACTTAGTGGACATTGGATATGCACAGTCATCCAGAGTGACTTAGTGGACACTGGATATGCACAGTCATCCAGAGTAACTTAGTGGACATTGGATATGCACAGTCATCCA
>CAUYRH010041785.1:0-15000 GCA_963574655.1 Perodicticus potto | reverse complement strand
GACCAGCGCCCTACTCAATGAGCCACAGGTGCTGCCTCAAAGCCCAAGGTTTTGAGGTTGCTGTGAGCTATGATGCCATATCACTCTACCCAGGCACAGAGTGAGTCTTTGTCTCCAAAAAAAAGAACACCAATTAGCTCTATATTGAATCATATTTGACCTTATCTTTCATTTTTTTGCAATTCTTAAACATTTATGCCTTTTCCCTCTTCATTTAGTGTAACTATCTCAAATTTTCTTCTTCTTCTTTTTTTTTTTTTTTTTTTTTTTTGAGACAGAGCCTCAAGCTGTTGCCCTGGGTAGAGTGCCGTGGAGTTGCAGCTCACAACGACCTCCATCTACTGGGCTTAAGCGATTTTCTTGCCTCAGCCTCCTGAGTAGCTGGGACTATAGGCGCCCACCATAACACCCAGCTATTTTTTGGTTGTAGTTGTCATTGTTGTTTGGCAGGCCCAAGCTGGATTTGAACCTGCCAGCTCTGGCTTATGTGGCTGGTGCCTTAGCTGCTTGAGCTACAGGTGCCAAGCCAACTATCTCAAATCTTTCCTTCATGATTTTAACCTGACTTTATCCAAGTCTAATTTGTTCTTTGTTGTTACAAATTTATTCATATGATCTATATTCACCTTTGTACATCATTTTGGTTTTCAGTCACTCTATTGTTTTAATGTCTTACCTTGAGTCTCTTATTTTACTAAAAATTGTTTTTTTGAGACAGAGTCTCATTATGTTGCCCTAGGTAGAGTGCTGTAGCATCACAGCTCACAGCAACCTCAAACTCTTGGGCTTAAGTGATTCTCTTGCCTCAGTCTCCCAAGTATCTGGGACTACAGGTGCCCACCACAATGCCTGGCTATTTTTGTTGTTGTAGTTGTCATTGTTGTTTAGCAGGACTGGGCTGGGTTCGAACCTGCCAGCCCCAGCGTATGTAGCTAGTGCCATAACCACTGAGCATAGGCACCAAGCTTTATTTGACTAAATTTTATTTCTTCCTGAGTTTATAGCACAGGAATATGTTTCTTTTTTTTTTTTTTGAGACAGAGCCTCAAGCTGTCACCCTGGATAGAGTGCTGTTGCATCACAGCTCACAACAACCTCCAATTCCTGGGCTCAAGCGAGTCTCTTGCCTCCGCCCCCCCAAGTAGCTGGGACTACAGGTGCCCGCCACAACACCCGGCCATTTTTTGGTTGCAGCCATCATTGTTGTTTGGCGGCCCAGGCTGGATTCAAACCTGCCAGCTCAGGTATACGTGGCTGGCGCCTTAGCCCGTTGAGCCACAGGTGCCGAGCTGGAATACGTTTCTCTTCTCTATGTTGTGAAAGTCTTGGTTTCATCACAGATTCAGGCTCCTCTGAATCCTCTTTCCAACCAGGGCTCAAATTTTGGACTTTCATGTCTACCTCTGCATTACCCAATTTTATCAATAATCCTTTTAAATTAGTTTAGATACAATTTCCCACGCTCAATATCTAACTAAATTCCTCATCCCCTACAACCTCCCAACTGATGTCTAATCACTCTGACCTGCCTTTAGCAAGTCCTGTTAAGCTGGTATAATGCTGAATTTTATGTGTAAACTTGACTAGGCTAGGAGATGCCCAGATAACTGGTAAACATTATTTCTGGGTGTGTCTGTGAGGTGTTTCCAGAACAGATTAGCATCTAAATTTGTTGATTAACTAAAGAAGACTTTTATCCAATCAAATAAGGGCCCAATAGAGAAAAAAAGGCAGAGGAAGGGCAATTTCACTTTCTCTTCTTAAGCTGAGACGTTCATCTTCTCCTGCCCGTGGACAGTAGATCTCCTGATTCTCAGGTCTCAGGATTCCAGACATACACCAGTAGTCTGCCCCATTTATTAGCTCTATAATTGGGAGTTACACTATCAGCTTCCCTGTTTCTCAAGACTTTTGACTCTAACTGAATCATACTACCAGCTTTCATTCTCCAGCTTGCAGACAGCAGATTATGGGACTTCTTGGCCTCCATAATTGTGTCAGACAATCTCTCTGTCTCTCTTTCTCTCCATAGATATGTGTATATGTGTGTGTGTGTGCGCATATAAAACCTCCTCCCTGGGGTTGTTTATCTGCACCCTCGGATTCTTCTTCACAAATCAGGAAAGGTATTAGGAATAATTTTCAAAATGTTGTCAACTGGCCTATCCATTGTTTCTCTCAGTTTGCTTCTAAAGAATAGGGGAAGCATGAGAAGCCATACCTTATTGCACCAGGATATTTTATTTCTTGTATTGACCACTTTTTTTTATTTGTCTAAGAGAGGGTCTAGCTCTGTTACTGGGCTAGAGTGCAGTGCAGTGGCATCATCTTAGCTAACTACAGCCTCAAACTTCTGGACTCAAGCCTTCTTCCTGCCTCAGGCTTCCAATAGCTGGGATTATGGGTGCATGCTACCATGCCTGGGCTAATTTTTCCATTTTTTGTAGCTGAGAGGTCACATTTTTGCTCAGGATGGTCTTGAACACCTGGCCTCAAGCAATTCTCCTGCCTTGGCCTCCCGGAGTGCTAGGATTACAGGCTTGAGTCACTGGCCTAGTCCCCTTTTTTCCTTTTAACATTTCACTTGTGTTTAAGGTTTCCCCATACCTTGTTGTAGCTGCTGGTGAATTTGGGGCTATGTCAATGCATTTTTGTTGTTCATTTCATTAGATACAGGTGGATCGAAAATCTGCCACTTTGCCAGATTCTTCTCCCCTTATCAGAAGTCATTCAGCTAAGCTTAAGTAAGTTTAAAGTAGTTGCTAATAAACAGAATTTTTTTTAAAAGAAGATATTTTTGTAAAGAGTTTCAAATAAAAGAGAAAAGAAGAATAAATATTCCACAGTGCACATGCTAATTATTCAGTAAATGTCTGCAGAATTAATTTGAAAGTTTCCCTGGACATGGTCCAGTTAATTAAAATTGCAAATCATTATTACATCTGATCATTTCAGTTTTTCCACAAAGTAATAAAAGAACACTCATTATATGCCACGGACTGTGCTGAGTACTTTACATATATTACTAATTGCATCCTCACAACAGTGTGACGACGTGCTATTGATATCGCACCCATTTTATAGACGAGGTAACTTTCAGTGTAGTGAGATTAAGCCACTGGCTGAAAGAACACAGCAATATATATATATATATATATATATTTTGTATGAAAGGTCTGAAAGGTCTTTATTGGCAGGAGATGCTTCAGAGCAGGACTCAGGAGGAGAGAAGAGAGAGAGAGAGGGGAGAGGAGGGAGGACAGAGTAGAGAGGAGAGAGAAAAAGAGCAAACACAGCAATAATTCAAGAGGCAAAACCTTGACTCATACCCAAGTCTCTGGTGCCAAAGACTATGTTTTTAACAGCTATATTATACAGCCTTCTTTTTTCAGGAATTTAGTAGAAATAACAATGAACTTGGAGTCAGAAGACCTGAATACGAGCCCCAGCTCCAACATTTTCTATTTATTTATTCATTTATTTTGAGGCAGAGGCTCACTCTGTCAATCTGGGTAGAGTGCGATGGTGTCATCACAACTCACAGGAACCTCAGACTCTTGGGCTCAAAATATCCTCCTGCCTCAGCCTCCCGAGTAGCTGGGACTAGAGGTGTCCACCATAATGCCTGGATAATTTTTCTATTTTTATGCTACTTTTAGTAGAGATGGGTCTCACTCTTGCTCAGGCTGGTCTTGAACTCCTGAGTTCAAGGACTCTCCCACCTTGGCCTGCCAGAGTACAGGGATTCCAGGGTGAGCCACCGTGCCCAGCTCGCAACTCCAACATTATGTACTATATAATCTTGGTAAGTCATTTAAACTCTTTTTCTCATTTATAAAATAGGGGTGATGATACTTTCACTGGTTCTAAAAGTCATAATACTTTTTTTTTTAATTTTGTTATTTTATTTTATTTTTGCAGGTTTTTGGCTGGGGCTGGGTTTGAACCCACCGCCCTTGGTATATGGGGCCGGCGCTCTACCCACTGAGCCACAGGCACTGCCCAAGAGTCATAATACTTTTGCTTAAAAATGGCAGGTGAGGGCTGGGCACAGTAGCTCATGCCTGTAATCCCAGCACTCTGGGAGACTAAGGAGGGAGGATGCCTTGAGCTCAGGAGTTGAGACCAGCCTCAGCAAGAGTGAGACCCCATCCTTTCTACTAAAAATAGAAAAACTAGTGGGGTTTTGTGGCTCAGGCCTGTAGTACCAGCTACTTTAGAGGCTGAGGCAAAAGAATCACTGGAACCCAGGAGTTTAAGGTTGCTGTAAATCATGAAGGAGTGGAACTCTACTCGGGGTGACAAAGTGAGACTTTGTCTCAAAAAACAAACAAAGTTTGCCTCTTGCATTATTTAACTTTGTAGAAATTTAATTAATAAACAATGTTCACTACACAATTTAGGTGTACTCATTTACATTATCTTACAAATTTTATCATTTAATAAAACTTAATACACCAACTTTAAAATATGTCTACATATTATCAAAATGTTTACAATTTAAATTTTAGAACTTGTTTTGGATGTCTACAAAAATCATGTAACACTATGCTCATGCTAAGAACCAACATAATTCATAATGGAATTATTGAAATAAATGTGCTGTGAGGGATGGAATAAAAAATGACAGGTGAACACATCCATTTGCCTCAGCTCCAACCAAATCCACCAATGCAACAATAAAGTTGATTTTTAAAAAGCAGAAACCTAGGGCGGCTCCTGTGGCTCAAAGGAGTAGGGCACCTACCCCGTATGCAGGAGGTGGTGGGTTCAAACCCAGCCCTGGACAAAAAAAAGAAAGAAAAAAGAAAAAAAAAAGCAGAAACCTAAAAGACCAACGTGAATGGCTCAGCACCTGTGGCACAAGCGGCTAAGGCTCCAGCCACATACACCTGAACTGTCAGGTTCAAATCCAGCCCAGGCCGCCAAACAACTATGTTGGCTGCAACCAAAAAAATAGCCGGGCTTTGTGGCAGGCGCCTGTAGTCCCAGCTACTTGGGAGGCAGAGGCAGGAGAATCGCTTGAGCCCAGGAGTTGGAGTTTGCTGTGAGCTGTGATGCCACAGCACTCTACCCAGGGTGATAGCTTGAGGTTCTGTCTCAAAAAAAAAAATAAAAGACCAATGTGAATGGAGAGGAACCATAACACCACCATTTTGGATTCCAGAAAGCATGCAGATGAATACTAGTTGACCAAGTAAGCCCAAGAAAGCTCAATTCAAACCTAGAGAAGGACAAAGCTGAGGAGCAACCTGATTGGCATTGTAGAGCTCATAAAATATTTAGAAAGTGATGCACCCAGTGCTTTTGGAAATAGAGATCATACTGAAAATAGGAGGATTATTTGAAAAATCCATTCAAGAAGCAGTTCCCTTCCCCAATTCTGCGCAGCCACGAGACTTCTTTTCCCTACCGCATCAGAGAAGTGGGATGTAATTATCTGGAAAGAGAAAGGCAATTATTTGACCTAGGAATGGGGGTCACCAGAAAGTTAAAGAAATATCTTTAACATAAAATACAGAGACCAAAATGAAAAAGAAACAGGCAACTTGGAGGACAAACTAAGCAGGAAAAAGAAAAATTTCAGGCAACCATTCAGGACCCCTGCCATTGTATAGGAAGCTTTCCTATCTATTCTCTATTTCTTATTTATTCTCAATAAACTATCACTTAAACAAAAGAAAAAATTCAAAAAGCAAATTATTATTAAAAATCAGGAAATTAACAGAAGTCTAATTCAAGAAAATTTCCCATAATGAAGGACATGAATTTATAAATTTAGGGTCGCTACCAAATGTCCAGGACAATGAATAGAAACAAATGGACACTATAACATATGCTGTGAAATTTTAGAATGTTAGGCGTTAAAATAAGGTTGCAGAAAGGAAAAAAAAGTCATAAACAACCATTAGAATCATAATGGACTTCTCAACAGCAACACTAGAATCAAGAAAATAATAGAACAGCTTTATAGATTCTGAGGAAAATGACTTCTAATCTAAAATTTTGTACCCAAATACCCTACCATTGAGTAAAGAGATATTTTTAGTTGTGTATGATGTCAATAAATTTCAATCTTTTACACTCTTCCTCAGGAAGCTTTTGGGGCATGATCTTCCTCAAAATGTCAGAGCATACAAAGAAATAGGAATACGTGGTAGATTGTGTTACATCTTCAAATATTTACTGCTCTTCTCTATTAGGATTAGAATTTGTCTTTCTCTCCCACTAACATCAAGCTTGGCCACTGATTTACTTTGAGCAATGTAATTGAAGTGGAAATGATAGACATTATTGTTCTTTTCTTTCCCCAAGGGCTGGTATGACAGGTGAAGATTGCTCCTGGATCCTAAGAAAAGGCCAACCTGGTACAGAGCTACAGTCAACTCACAGGGAATGCAAGTGAGAAATAAATCCTTTTTTGATAAGCCATTGATATTTTGGAGTTATTATTAAAAGAAATAAGTATGAAAAGCTGAATGATACACTTAGGATCCTAGAAGTAGGACCTAACACAGAAAGAAGTAATGCAAATACTCAGAATAATGGTGAACCTTGATCCCAGAATGACAGCTGTGATGCTACTCTAGAGAATAATCAAAAGTCTGGCTCGGCGCCTGTGGCTCTACGGGCTAAGGCGCCAGCCACGTACACCTGGGCTGGTGGGGTTCAAATCCAGCCTGGACCCACCAAACAACAATGACGGCTGCAACCAAAAAAATGGCCGAGTGTTGTGGCAGGTGCCTGTAGTCCCAGCTACTCGGGAGGCAGAGGCAGGAGACTCGCTTGAGCCCAGGAAATGGAGGTTGCTGTGAGCTGTGATGCCACAGCACTCTCTCCAGGGTGACAGCTTGAGGTTCAGTCTCAAAAAAAAAAAGAGAGAGAATAATCAAAGTCAGAATGGAGAATATCAAATGGCTCTTAGGTGTTTCCAAGAAGATGAAATTGATAAGACTACTTAATATGTCTCACCATGCAGTGTTGAGAAGAAATACACTTTTAGTGGAGAATTTGGTTATAAGTTAATAATAATTACATTAAAATAATGTAAGTGAAAAATAAAAATAAGGCATGTATTAACTCCAGGAAAACTGAAAAGTTGTATAAGAAAGAAAAAAGCAATCATAAAAGTATACCCAATCATAATACATGTATACATATTACTAATTTAACTAATATGTTAACTATATTGGGAGAATGGATAGAAAAGTATGCATATGAGTAATTGGGGTAGGAGGTTGGGGTAGTTGAAGAAAATAATACAACTTTCACAGATAACACCTAAATTTAAAAAAAATCAATAAGTAATAGTATAAGCATATTATTTAGAGTTACTGAGGCAAATTCCAAAAGAAACAACTAAAATCAGTGACACTTGTTGCAGGGGGAAGGGAGTAGAAACTGGTGCCTAAGGAATTGGTGGGTTTTGTAATAGGCCTTGTACAGCTGTTTGACTCCTAAACTATGGCATGTTTAACTTTGATTTAAAAAAATTTTTTTAAACTTAAACATCATAGCACAGGGGCAACTTGAGTCTTTAGAACTCAAAAGATACAAAAAAGAACAATATAATAAACCAGTACAGCACATATTTACCCACAAAAAAAAAAAATGAAGAGGAAGAGGGTGTTTGAAAAGACATTGTAAACTATAAAACACTAGGAACAAATTTAAAAACTTGAGTAGTGGTTTGGCGCCCATAGCACAGTGGTGACAGCACCAGGCACATACACCTAGGGTGGCGGGTTCAAACCTGGCCCATGCCTGCAAAATAACAATGACAACTGCAACAAAAAATAGCCAGCCATTGTAGCAGGCGCCTGTAGTCCCAGCAACTTGAGGCTGAGGCAAGAGAATTGCTTAAGCCCAAGAGTTTGAGGTTGCTGCAAGCTGTGACACCACTCAAAAAAAAACAAAATTTGAGTAGCATGGAAGCAGGAAAAAATAATGGGTAAGAACATAGACTCTAGGTTATTTATTTATTTTTATATTGTTTCCCTGAGGCACAGTCTCACTCTGTTGTCTGAGCCAGAGGGCCAAGGTATTAGCCTAACTCACAGCAACCTCAGACTCCTGGGTTCAAGCCATCCTCTTGCCTCAGCCTCCTGACTAGCTGGGACTACAGGCATGCACCACAGCACCCAGCTAAATTTTTTATTTTTCACAGAGACAGGGGTCTCACTCTTGTTCAGGCTGGTCTCAAACGCCTGAGAGTGATCCTTCCACCTTGGCCTTCCAGAGTGCTAGGATTATAAGTGAGAGCCACAGGGCCCCACCTTGGACTCTAATTTCTGACAGGCCATGGTTTACATTCTAGCTCTGCTAGGTACTAGCTGTGTAATCATAAGAATATTGCTAAGCCTCAGTTTCCTTATTTGTAAAACAAGGATATAATAATAATCTCTCTCATAGAGTTACTATGAGGATGAAATGAGATAAGCCCCCGCAGAAAGAAAACATTGGGAAAGTTTTAGCTACTATTAATCTCTTTTTTTCCTGTATCTTCTCTGTGGATTAATAGATATTAAATGGATGACTAAAAGGCAGCCAGTAGAAGGGAAATGTAAAGCAAAAATCTGAGATGAGACTGTGTTGTTGTCACTTGGGCAGCAGTAATTGACAAGCCATTGCCTTGGAGTTACAGCTGTTTCTTGCCTTTCTCTGTTCCAATTCCTTACCTTTTCCTCCTTCGTCCTTACCAATGTCATCAATCATTATCTTTGGACATGCACTGAGCCTTTCATTCAGCAAATATTTATTAAATGCCTAATGCACTTTTTTACTCATAGTCTCCAATTCCCATGTGCTTGACTGATCTACCTACATAATTTAGACAAAAGGTTAAGATTGGAAGTACAAAAGGAATTTTTTTCTGCAATAAGAAGTTGATGTAAGGAGTAGGACCCTGGCCCCACATACTACGGGTGGTGGGTTCAAGCCCACCCCAGCCAAAACTGCAAAAAGAAGAAGAAGAAGAAGTTGTGAACAATGACAAATAGGGAAGCAGATTAATCCAAGAGCAACCACAAGGATATTAGACCTGCATCCAGCTCTCATAGAAGGTCATTTTCCTCTGCAACTACTGTAATTCTGATTCCAAATGCCATTCTTTTCCCTAATCTGTTAATCACAAAATGTGATTTTTTCAAATTAAATTATTTTTTTCCATATTTTTTATTATATCATGGTTGTGTACATAAATATAATTATGAGGTTTATCAAATTAAATTCTTTTGGCTTGGCCCCTGTGGCTCAATGGGCTAAGGCGCCAGCCACGTACACCTGAGCTGGCGGGTTCGAATCCAGCCTGGGCCCGCCAAACACCAATGACGGCTGTAACCAAAAAATGACCGGGCGTTGTGGCGGGTGCCTGTAGTCCCAGCTACTTGGGAGGCAGAGGCAAGAGACTCGCTTGAGCCCAGGAATTGGCGGTGGCTGTGAGCTGTGATGCCACAGCACTCTACCCAGGGCGACAGCTTGAGGCTCTGTCTCAAAAAAAGAAAAAAGAAAAAAAAAAAAGGGAAACATTAAAACACTAAAGATGGTCATTTTATGTGTCTAGACCATGGATCATATTTCCTTATCTTTTATTAAGCAGGTTTTATTTGGAAGATAAAAAAATTAACATTTTAAAAGTATTTTAAGTTTAGAGTCTACATAAAAATATTTTTTAAGTTGGCTTATATTTTAAGCAGTATTACAAATCTCTGTGCATAGGAACATATATAATCAGAATTTTTTTTAAGTATTTAGAGATTTCTTGATTTCTCCCTCATCTCTCTCTTCCAACCTGCTTCTTCCTCAGTATTCCCCATCTTGGGCCCACCCTACCCCCCTTTCTTCAATAAGTCACTAGATAGTAAATTAATTTAAAAATATTTATTCATTACACACTTCTGTGGCTTTTCCCCTCACCTTCCCACGAGCAGTTTACCAAGAACTATAATCAGCTCAGCATCAAAAATATATCCTGAATCCAACCATTTTTCTCCATCTCTACTGTCACAACTTCAGTCTGAACCACCATTTTACAAACAGTGAATTGCAACCCATCGCTGAGTTATGAAATCAGTTTGGGGGGTGACAGCCAGCATTTCTTTTTTTTTATAGTAAAAGAGAATAGAGAATCTCAGAGTGCATCACTCATGGTAAGAACATTGTCTCATCAAACTTTGGTTTATTATGGGTGTTTGTGTGCTGAGTCACCATATAAAATACATTTCTTCCTGTGGACTGTGGTGTGGCCTATCAACCCAGCAAGATGTGACGCCTCCTCGCTTGTCCCACCGCTTCTTCCATCTCTCACCCCCTCCCTGACCATGCTATTACACTGCCTCCTTTTCACTGAACTCACCAGCGTATCCCCACCAGCTGTGTCCTCTGCACAGAATGTTCTTTGCAACACTTGCAGATTCCTCCACAAAGTGGGCTTTCGAAAATGCCCCTCAGTCTCCACTTTCCTCTGTTCCTTTCCTGGCCCCTGTTACCGTCTGAAACTACCTTGGATGCTTCTTTCCTTTTGCAGGATGCAGGTTGCTTACTGCCCATCTCTCTTTGCTAGAAAGTTAATTTCTATGACAGCAGAGTTTTCCTCATCTGCCACCTTTCCAGGGCCTAAAATAAAGCCTGGCACATAGTATGTGCTGAATAAATATTTTTAAATTAATTTATTGTCGAGTAAGTTATTACACATGAAACACTATGTGGCCAGATGTGGGGATCTGAAATGAAAAACACTCCCTACGGAGTCACTTGAAACACTTTCTCCTGGTCCCTACCTCTGTCTTAATCTGGTCAGGCTGCTATAACAAGATAACATAAAGTAGATGCTTACAAACAATAGAATTTTCTTCCTCACGGTTCTTGAGGTGGGACGTCCAAGATCAAAGCTCCAGCTAATTTGGTTTCTGGTGAGGACCCACATTCGGGTCTGTATCTTCTCACCGTAACCTCACTCAGTAGAGGAGTGAGGACTCTCCCTGAGCTCTCTGTTATAAGGGCACTAAACTTACTCATGACCCAATCACCTGCCAAAAATCCCATTTCCTAACACCATCACTTGCTGGCTAGGATTTCAGCATATGAATTTTTGGGAGATATAAACATCTAGTCCATTGTAACCTCTATTCCCTTCCAGATGTTACACTCCATGTGAGCAAGGACCTTGACAGTTTTGTTCACCATTTATATCCTTTGCCTTGCGTGGTACCTGATATCTACAGGATCAATGTATTTTTAGTTTTTTGGGTTTTTTAAGAGATGGGGGCTTGCTCTGTGCCTCAGGTGGGCATGGAGTGGTGGAATCACAGCTCACGACAGCCTTGAACTCTTAACTTTGAGCAATTCTCCTGCCACAGCTGGGACTACAGATGTACACCACCATACCCAGCTAATTTTTTTTTTTTTTGAGACAGAGCCTCAAGCTGTCACCCTGGATGGAGTGCCGTTGCCTCACAGCTCACAGCAACCTCCAATTCCTGGGCTCAAGCTAGTCTCTTGCCTCTGCCTCCCAAGTAGCTGGGACTACAGGCTCCCACCACAATGCCCGGCCATTTTTTGGTTGCAGCCGTCATTGCTGTTTGGTGGGCCCGGGCTGGATTCAAACCCGCCAGCTCAGGTGTACGTGGCTGGCGCCCCAGCCGCTTGAGCCACAGGTGCCGAGCTGCCCCAGCTAATTTTTTAAAAACTTAAAAAAAATTTTTAGACATAGATCTCACTGTATTGTGCAGGCTGGTCTCAAACTCCTGGCCTCAAGCAGTTCTCCCAACTCAGGCTCCCCAAGCGCTGGAATTATAAGTGTGAGCCTAACTATACTGAGTGTTTTCTAAGTAAATGACTGAGATCTTGAATTTGTGGGGGCCCCAATACACAGGGTTGCATGGTATTCCAGGTCTCTGCAGCCTGGGTGAGGCATAGAAAATGTAATCATTTGGTTTGATCCAGGTTACAAGATATTTAAGAGTTGAAGCTAATGGCTAGAAAGCCATGAAAGGGGTGGGCAGTGAAGTGTAGACTTCTGGCTTCACTTTTTTTAAAATAAACAGCTTAGATCCATTTTTTTAAAAGAAAATTAATGGTCCAATGTTACAAGACTTTTCATTTAGAGTAGTCATTTTTAAAGAAAAAGATTAATGTACTATTACATTTATTTTCACACTCCATTCATTAGGACATAAACCCTTATTAGTTGCTCATTACAATGCTAAGGAATCATCCCCATAGTTCCCTAGAACAACAAGAATTTACCCCTTACATCACTTTCCTTTATGGTATAGTCTTAGGGAGTCCATCTACTAATTATAAATATCCTAAATGGACTTACTATAGACAACTTCATTACCTGTCAGCTTAAGACCAATAAAGTTGCAGAAAAGACAAGTACCACCCAATTCCAAGATGGCAAACATTGCTATAATACTTTCCTCATCGTGACTCATCCTGTCCTTGACTCTCAAAAAATCCACCAAATAACCCCAGCAATAGCCAGGCATTGTGGCCAGCACCTGCAGTCCCAGCTACTTGAGAGAATCACTTCAGGCTACTTGAGAGAATCACTTCAGGCAAGAGAATCACTTCAGGCCAAGAGTTTGAGGTTGCCTTGAGCTGTGACGCAACAGCACTCTACCGAGGGTGACATAGTAGGACTCTGTCTCCCCCGCGTCTCCCCCGGCCCTCCCCCAAAATAATAATAACAAATAGCTCCAATAACCCCAGCAGCTTACATTTAGGGTAGCTAAGAACACATAACCTTATAGAAAGTCCAGGTCTCATGGGAAGTCCCAGCACTAAGTTAACAACTGACCCATTAGAGATAGACTGGCTTCTCAAGACAATTAGAGGAATTGGAATTTTTCGTTTTGGTGAGAGAAGAATAAACAACTTACTATTTAGTCATCTGTTTTCCTGTCTGGTAATTATATTTAGTTGTGGGAATGAAAAAAGGTTTATGTTTGGACACCACGATTAAAATGTTTACATCTTTCAGAGATTAATGCTAGGAAGAATATTAAAAAATTCAACTTGGCAGCAACAGTGGGAAAGTACTTCATTAAAACTTTATCTCTTTCTCCTAAGAATGTTGAAGCACTCAGCAAGTATTATTACACTCAGCCTTTTTGGCGAGGTCCATCGATTGGATTGTAAATGACACCATCTCCTCTTGCATTGAGGTAAAGGGAGTCCTAAACAAGTGGCCTCACTCAAGGACATATAGTTACAACCAAAATTAGGATTTCGTCCACCTCCAGAAACGCAGGCAGATGAAACCAGCCTTCTGGAGTTGCTGTCGATGGGAGTGCCATGCCCTGGGAATGATGGAATGATGTTCACCGGGTTCAGCTCCTCACTTTACAGATGAAAAAGACAAATGCCAGCCAGGTAAAAGCACTTGGCTACTATAGTTACTAGTGGGTAGTAGAGACAGACTGGGATCCAAGTTGCTAGACTCCTGGATGAAGAGTCTTTACACCATGCTATCGAGGCCTACAGAGGGCTGTGTGCCCACCACCTGCTCCAGTCTCGGGGGGCAGTGGGTGAGTTTGAGAGGAAACACAGCAGTTGGGCTGAGGCCCTAGCTTACTCAGGACAGAAAGTCAGGAGATCCAGGCTGCCCATCAAGAACGAGTTTATTTATCCTAGTTGTTCCAGGCACTCACCTGACAATCTAGCGAGTGTCCACTAATTGTTAAAATAATAAGCTTATTCCTCTCAACTCTATCTGAACATTTTGTTTTGGTTTTTGTTTTTTTAAAAAAAAAATCCCCCTACTATATAGTCTTGAGGAAGACTAGGATGTAGATCAGGCCAGGGAAAAGGGCCTCTGGCCAGAGGACAGAAACACCAGTGCCGGGAGCCGGACAAGCCTGTGGTGGGCAGACGTGCCCTCCTGGGAGAACGTTCAGGAGCACTGGGAGGATGCAGAGAGGGCAGAGTTCCACATCGCGAAGATTTGGTTTAGGAATTTAGATTTGGGAGCAGGGTGCTGAAGTGGTGAGCAGGACTGCGATAAAAATTAAAGGTGTGTTCACAACTGACGACTCCGTCAGTAGCACGTGTGCTGGAGAGAGGCGAGCGTGGAGACAGAGACCAGCTAGGTGACATCAGTGCACATGTGCTGGAGAGGGGCGAGCGTGGAGACACAGAGACCAACTCAGTAACCACATGGCAGTCCAGGAGGGCATGTTTTCATTTTCAGAAAACCAAACTGTGCGGCCACCAGTCCTGCCCCCAAATACACCCTTTGACCTTCTGCCCCTTCTATCGCCACCTAAAGGCCACTCTGCCTGGGGAACCAATCCCACCACAAGGCTGGAGTTTCCTTGACCCACAGTACCCTCTAGATACTGGACCTGCAGCCTGAACTCTAGAGAAGGGCCTTTTTTATTCTTTGGAGCTCTTAGGATCATCTCCAGCCTTTCCCAAGCTCCTTCACTTGATAGGGCTGGGCTGACCCCATGGGGAGCAGTGAGTCACAGGACGGGGTGGAGGAACTGGAAAGCGTTGTGAGGAAACCACGGGTCAGAGGCCGAGAACCTAGAACACACAGACATGAGGGATCAAGGCAAGACAGTGGGTCAGAAATCAGAAAAGCAATTATCACAACAGTGTGGCACTTTGAGAGTATTTTCTTTCTCCCAAATCGAATTCTGCACAGCACTGCCATTATGTTAAGTCGGTCAAGAGCTCCACCTGCTCATCTAACTACTCGGACTTCCCTCCTCACTACTGGCCAGTTTCCTCCACGTTCCCCTCCCATCTACGGGATCCTCTTAAGACCTGCCAGCCAGGCTCGGCGCCTGTGGCTCAGCGGGCTAAGGCGCCAGCCATGTACACCTGAGCTGGTAGGTTCGAATCCAGCCCGGGCCCGCCAAACAACAATGACGGCTGCAACCAAAAAATGGCCGAGCGTTGTGGCAGGCGCCTGTAGTCCCAGCTACTTGGGAGGCAGAGGAAGGAGACTCGCTTGAGCATAGGAATTGGAGGTTGCCGTGAGCTGTGATG
>CAUYRH010041784.1:0-38324 GCA_963574655.1 Perodicticus potto | reverse complement strand
ACGACAGCTGCAACCAAAAAATGGCTGGGCATTGTGGCGGGCGCCTGTAGTCCCAGCTACTTGGGAGGTGGAGGCTAGAGACTCGCTTGAGCCCAGGAATTGGAGGTTGCTGTGAGCTGTGGATGCCACAGCACTCTATCTGGGGTGACAGCTTGAGGCTCTGTCTCAAAAAAAAAAGAAAAGAAAAAGAAATGTTAGAAACACCAAAAAGGGAATTTAGAATACACGTGATGAAAACAATGAAGGAAATGATGGAAATAATGAAGGAAACTGCTGATAAAGTGAAAAATAAGAGATGAATGATATGAAGAATATAGAAAGGATATAGCAGAGCTGAAGGAACTGAAGCAGTCAATTAGGGAACTTAAAGATGCAATAGAAAGTATCAACAACAGATTAGACTATGCAGAAGAAAGAATCTCAGAGGTAGAGGACAAAGCTCTTGAGGTAACTCAGAAAGTTAAAGAGGCAGAAAAGGAGAGAGAGAAAGCAGAACATTCACTGACAGAATTATGGGACTTTATGAAGCGTCCAAACATATGAGTTATAGATAACCAAGGAGAAGAAGAATGCCCCAGGGGAATGGAAGGTATTAGAGAATATTATAAATGAAAATTTCCCAAATATCTCCAAACATTCTGACACACTCCTTTCAGACAGATATTGGACCCCAGGTCATCTCAACTCTAACAGAGCTTCTCCAAGACACATTGTAATGAACTTTTCCAAAGTCAAGACAAAAAAAAAAAAAAAAAACGATTCTTTAAGCCACCAGGAGTAAGCGCCAGTTGACCTGCAAGGGCAAATCCATCAGGGTGACCACAGACTTCTCTAATGAAACTTTCCAAGCAAGAAGACAATGGTCATCTACCTTTAATCCTACTTAAACAGAACAATTTCCAGCCCAGAATTCTATATCCTCTAAGCTAAGCTTTAAAATTGACAGAGAAATAAAATCTTTTACTGATATGCAAACATTGAAGAAATTTGCCACAATAAGACCAGCTACACAGGAAATACTTCAACCTGTTCTACACACTTATCATCACAATGGAGCAACAGCAAAGTAAGAACTCAGAAATTAAAGGACAGAACCTAACTTCCACACTGATGGAAAAGATAAAACTAAGCAATGATAAATGTTAATGGCTTGAATCCCCCACTGAAGAGGCATAGATTGCCTGACTGGATTAAAAAACACAAGCCACCTATTTTCTGTCTGCAGGAAACATACCTAGCTTCAAAAGACAAATTAAAACTCAAGAGTTAAGGGTTGGAAGACAACTTTTCAGGCAAACGGGATTCAGAAGCAAAGACAGGTTGCAATCTTATTTTCAGATACATGTGGATTTAAGACAACTAAAGTCAAAAAAGACAAAGATAGTCCGTTTATATTGGCCAAGGGAAAAATACAACCAGACATTTCTTTTTTTTTTTTTTTGAGACAGAGCCTCCAGCTATCACCCTGGAAAGAGTGCTGTTGCATCACAGCTCACAGCAACCTCCAATTCCTGGGCTCAAGCGAGTCTCTTGCCTCCGCCTCCCAAGTAGCTGGGACTATAGGCGCCCACCACAACGCCCGGCCATTTTTTGGTTGCAGCCGTCCTTGTTGTTTGGCGGCCCGGGCTGGATTCGAACCCGCCAGCCCAGGTGTACGTGGCTGGCGCCTTAGCCCGTTGAGCCACAGGCGCCGAGCCTAATTTTTTTTTTTTTGTATAAAGGTCTCAGTTGCCTAGGCTGGCCTCAAGGGATCTCTCCCCTAAAGTGCTGGGATTACAGGTTGGAGTCACTGGCCTGGCCCTGAGGGGACTTCAGAGAAGCATGTGTCTAACCCCAGACAGATAGCTGTCTCCAAAGTTGCTGGCATCTGCACCCTCTGAAGCCCTGAATTCTTGCTGGCAGTAGTGGCACTTTTGAAATGACATTTGCATCGAGTTGGGGTTGAGCTGGGGCTACCCCCAAAACCAGAAGTGGGTCTTTATCAAGGGCCGCGTAAACCCAGGCTCTCAGTCCTAACACCAATCTCTCCGAGTTTTTCAGAGCTATCAGCCTCTCACTTTGGTCTCCATCTGGCTCCTTGAGGGTGCGGCCTCTGACTCCTGTCATCACTCTTCCTTATCTAAATCTGCCTGAGTGGAGAGGAACTTTAGGGAAAATCCCTAAGCATGGGCTGCTCCTGCTTTGGTATGCTTCCCATTCACCAGGGTCAATGGTGTGCGTGTGTGTAGGAGTCCCTTGGAACAAGGTTTGAGTTTGAAAACAGCCCAAGCCTTCCAAAGCCCCAAGTTTTTATGGCACTTCCTTCCGGGGGACTAAGGGTGGGGAGCTGGATGCACCAAACCTGTGAGGCTGGGCAGGTCTTTGCCAGACCCTCGCCCCTGCCCACCCGGCCTTTCCTGCCGATTAATCCCTCCCCAGCCGACGTGTTATAAGTCTTAGACAAGGAGGGCTGAGGGGGGACTGTGCAGCTGCAGAAAGGGAGGTTCCGCGTGGGACGGGTCCTCCGCCCGCCTGGCCACAGCAGAGGAAGGGAGGGGGCCACTGGCGTGCGGGGCGGTGTCGCGCAGGCCCCGCCCTGCCTGTCCGCACCGCCCATTGGTCCCGACTGCTGTGACTCGCGGGCGGAGCAGGAAGGAAACCGCTCCCGAGCGCGGCGGCGGCGTCGTCTCCCGGCACTGCAGCTACCGCTCCCACTGCTCCTCCTCACGACCGTCTGCCCGCAGCATGAGCGGCCTTCGCGTCTACAGCACGTCGGTCACCGGCTCCCGTGAAGTAAGTGCGCGCCCAGGCTGGCGCTGGGGGAGAGCTCAGGGCCGTGTTCCGGAGCTCGGGACCCGCCCCCACGACAGGGGCGGGGCGGGGCGGGGGCCGTGAGGTGCTGGGTCCGGCCTCGCCGCTCGGGGCTCGGCGGCCACATCCCCAGCGCCTTCACTGGGCATCTTGGGTCCTCAGCAGCCGCAGCTTAAACTGCCTGCGCCCATCCCCCATCCGTCGGGCACCCATTCCCTGCACCCCACTACCAAGCTGACCCTGACCATGACCTCATCCTACTCTTTCTCTTATCCCTCGTGGATCTGGGGGTGGGGGGCGCTTACCAGCCTCCCCTGTCCTCGCTGAGTTTTATTCCACTTCCCTTCGTTCTGAAGGCTGGTGGTCCCTCTCTTCACCCTGCACCACCTCAAGCCTGACTCACTCTCCCAACTCCAAGGGGCCAGAATCCTCCTTTAGAGTGTATGTGGGAGGGGAGGGAGACAAAAAGTTGCTGGTCACAGCCTCTTTCACATTGCCCAGGGTTCCCCCTATAAATCCTCCAGCCCATCCACTAACCCTGGCCCACCCTCTGCCCCCAGATCAAGTCCCAGCAGAGCGAGGTGACCCGCATCCTGGATGGGAAGCGCATTCAATACCAACTAGTGGACATCTCCCAGGACAACGCCCTGCGGGACGAGATGAGAGCCTTGGCAGGCAACCCCAAGGCCACCCCGCCCCAGATTGTCAATGGCGACCAGTACTGTGGGGTATGGGCTGAGGGACTGGGGGTGGGTAGTGTTGTAGGGGGACTCCAGCCAGGGTCAGACCTGTGACAAAACACTTGGGCCACCTGCGCCTGCTCTCAGGTGGCTGACTACCCCTTCCCTCCCCTCCCACAGGACTATGAGCTCTTTGTGGAGGCTGTGGAACAAAACACGCTACAGGAGTTCCTGAAGCTGGCCTGAATCAGGCCTGCCTACAGATTCCCCACTGGACTCCCATGTCACCATGTTCTCCCCACAGCCCTCACTTGGCCATGAATGACCTTGTGACCAATTCCATGCCAATCCTAACCTTCTGACCTCAGAGTCCCTCCCCTGCAATCCAGGCCCCTTCTCCACTCTTTAACTGTAGCCCACTCTTCTCCATTCAAAGGCAACATTCCTTACCCACTTAGTCTCAGAAATTGTCTTAAATAATAGCCCCAAATGCTGGCTGTTCCCAGCCAGGCCTTGGGACTGCCACCCTGCCTGGCACTAGCTGATGGGTACCACTGTTGGTTCTATTAGCCAGAGCTCTGCCAAAGGCCCCGCAACACCCCCCCAACGGGAGCACCCTAGAGACGATTAAATGCCCATTCCACTGGCACTGTGTCTGTCTGGTTGTGGCCTGGGCTTCCTGGGTCCTGCTCTGGGTAGGCTGCTAGTTGTGATTGTGCTGAGGCTGTGCTCTGTGGGCAGCAGGTCAGCTGAGCTGTCCTTTTGGGAGTCACCTCTGTGTGTGTTACTGCACGTTTGGGTATGTCTGGCACACACATCCCCATGTGGACCAGTGGTTTCTGGAGACAGCCTGGGCGGGCTAGCCTGCATTTCACAAGCGTGTGATGGTGTCCCTGTCATTCTTGTATCTTGGTATGTACTGCACATTTGTGTGAGTGTGGCCATCCTTGTGCCTGCCTACCTGTGTTGGAGCATATTGGCTCAGTGTGGATGTGTCATGGGAGCAACTGGGTGCACAGGTATCTGCTGGCTCCATGCTTGCACAGTGAGGCTTTGCTGCCTCAGTGTAAACGCAGATGCAGCCGGCTCTTTCCCGCCACTGGATTCCTACCCCGCTCCCCCAGGAAGATCCTCTTAGCCCTTCTTGGAAGAAAGAGGAACCTAGAGGACAAAGAACCTGAGGCCAGGCCCGCCTGCTGGGGCTCGAGTTACCAAGGGGTGGGTTGGCACCGCCCCTCCCTGGCCCAGCTGGTCCTCTGGTCCTCAAGCACCCAGAGAGAAGGCCCCACCAAGAGAGCCTCCCAGAGCACAGGGGGTGGGCTGTTTATTCCGAGCTGGAGCGGGAACCAGGACCAAAGCTGGGGCCAGACCGTGAGGCTGGGCACACCCGCAGGAGCAGTGCTGCATTGGGCACAAGGCCTGCAGCTTGCAACGTGATCCTGTCATCATGGTAGACCCTCGGTGGGAATGTGCTGAAGATCTCAAAGGCAGTGGCATCCATGGCCCTGGGAACCAGGCAGAACAGATCAGGCCCAGCTGTGGGACTGGAGCACCCCATGGCAGCCCTTGGCCAGCCCCACCCTGGACCCACCTGGCCTGTGCTAACAGGGCACGCACGTCCCCAATGGTGTCCTCAGGCCGCATCATCAGGAGGAAGGCCTGCTCCCCGTTCTCAGACTTGATGCGCAGCATGGAAAGCCGGGGCGCTGGCGTGTCAGGTGAATCCTGGCTCCTGCACAGCCCAGAGGCCATCAGTGCTCCCGTGGCCCAACCCCCCAGGCCCTCACCTCTGCCCTGCCCTGCCCTTACCTCTCCCGCTCAGCCACCAGAGTAGGCGTCTCCACCACGATCTCCTGGACTGGGGCAGGCAATGGGCAGCAGTTCTGGAAGGCATCAATAGAGTGGACAGGGCCTCGGACCCTGCCTGATCATCCCCCACAACCCTTAGAGGGGGCTCAAACTGGACCAGGGATGAATGAGACCAATAAGGCAAGTGTGTGGGGAGGTTTTCTGTATAAACTGAGGCCCAAAGAGGTAATGGAAGGGGAAGAAGGCTCTGGGAGGCAGCCCCAGCATCCTCCCTCTCAGTCTAATGGGGGAGACTGAACACCCCCACACACACACATACACACACACACAGTGACCAGGCTGGTTGCTTTGCCTAGGGTCAGTTAAGGCTTCTCTAGGAAAACAGCAATGGAGCTGTGACTGAAGGATGAATAGGAAGGGACCTTGGAATGGGTGCAGGGATGTTCCAGAGAGCATGGACAAATCCTGGGGTCAGGAAAAGCTTCCTAGAGGAAGTGATACATTTAGGAAACTGCCAGCGATCACATGGCTAAAGCTGGAGATTGGGCTGGACTGGAAGAAAAGGTTAGGAGCAGCCCTGCCATATAGGACAGGCCTTGAGTGCCAGGATGAGGAACTTGGCTTTATCCCAAGAACCACTGGGGGATTTCAATGGGGGAGGCAGCCGGGGAGGATGACTGGCAGGGGCATGAGAGGAACTGGGAGGCATCTCTGGAAAAGATACTCTGGAGCCTAGGCTAGAGGGATGGGCCATGGGAAGGGGAGAAGTTCTGTGGGTGGACAGACCAGACAGGACTTAGCAATGTGGGGTGAGGGAGTCAGAGGAGGCCTAAGAAATAAAGGTTTGGTATCTTTCACAGGTGGAGGGCAGAATGGGGAATAAGGAGAGAGGAGGAGTTGTGAGGGCCAGGGAGGTTTGAGGGCCTGCAGGACAACTAGAAAGGAGCACCCAGGACTGAATGGAGATTCTGGCCTGGACCTAGAGGGGGTGGCCTGGACTCTGACTTTATACATCTTACAGCCAACTCAGCTACTCTCTGGGGCCCAGCCCAGAGCCCTCACCAGCTCCTCAGTTTCCAAAGATAGTGGAACAACTCTGAAGGACTCCTCTCTCCATCCAGGCCCTCATCAGAGGCCCCCAAGGCTGAGGCTCTAGACAAGAGGCTGCTCTGACAACCTGGGCCAGGGTTGGTGGTAAAGTACCCTCAAGAAGGCTAGTAGTGGGCGGCGCCTGCGGCTCAAAGGAGTAGGGCGCCGGTCCCATATGCTGGAGGTAGCCGGGCTCAAACCCAAACCCCACCAAAAACCGCAAAAAAAAAAAGGCTAGTAAAGTTAGGCTAGGGCTGGCCTCACCTGCAAGGTGTCCCGGATGGGGCCCCGGATGTCAATCACCTCACCTTGCCTGATCACACACTTGGGAAGACTGTTCAGAAATTTCTCGATGGTCATCTTGGAGCCTACAGAGAGGGCATTGGGAATCTTGGCCTGGGAAGGACTGAGTGGTGGTGGAGGCCACCTGGTGCCTTTCTGCATAGCCCCCCTGCCACCAGGCTTGGCCTTGAGCCAAGCTCACCTGGGTGCTCCACCACGCTGTCCGAGGACTTGTGCATCCTTTGCCGGCCCACCACACGGCCTTCGCCTGGGAATGGGTCCAGCCCATCCTCCAGGTAGACCTGATTGCGCAGGTCACTCACCTGCCAAGAAGGGAGAGAGTGGCAGGCCCAAGCCATTCACCACACCCCCACCCCTGCTTGCCCAGAGGACCCAAGAACAGGCCCAAGTGGTGGTCTGATGTGATCTCCATTTACAGATGAGGAAACTGAGGCCTTAGGAGAGCCACAGTCCATGTCGCTATCTCCTTTCTGAGCCTTACTCCTCCCGTAAACACCCTTGATCCATTTCAGCTGAACCCTCGTACTGACCCCCCCCCTCCTCAGAGTCCCTATCTCAGGAGCCGACTGTGAGGAGGGAGCATGAAGGTGTCAGGGGAAAAGGCAAAGCTGCTGTCTAGGCTGTGGCTCAGACCCCATCACTGCAAGCACCCTCACAGTTCTGAGGCCCCCATCTTGGCCTCAAACACCCCTTCATGACCTATGCTATTTCCTAAGCCCTGGTGGCACACAATACCTCCCTGAACTGGCCTTGCCCACCTGGAACATGCTGCCTCACGTGCTCCCATGGCAGTGCTTACAGACTGGCTCCTTGATTCCCAACATTTGTCTCCTCTGTTCCACATTTGTGGCCCACAGTGCTGCCTTCTTACCCAACCAGATAGCTCCAGGAGCCCCTGGGGGACTCCAGGCTGTCAAGGGGTCTTGAATGTGGGGAAGAGCAGAGGCTGAAGCTAAGCCTTTAGGGCGCCAGCAGAGGGCACTGCCTATTGCTCAGCCTCAGCCCCTTGCCACAGCACCAAGACAACTGTGGCCATGGCAGCTTCCCACTACCCTCCCAGACTGGCTTCAGGCTCACCCTCCGAGAGAGCATCAGAATAGGATCCCCCGAGGTGGGGCAGTGGCTCTCCCTTCGGGCCCTCGGGATGGGCAAGGCCTGAGGAGATTGCTTATCCCCACATTCCCCAAAATCCTCACACAGGGAAGGGGTGGTTTGAGAAGCAGCTCTTCACCTTAAAGGGGACCCCATTGGGGTATAGCCGCTGGAGCTCTGAGGGAAAGAAGCCATCCAGTATGTCTCGGAGGCAGCGCTGCAGAGTGGAGAGGAAGGGTGAAGCCCAGCTGGACCTGGGGTGTGGCCCCCTTGCTGCCTGTCTGAATGGCAGACGCCCTGGGCCGGCCCAGTGCCTCACACGCTGGAAACATTCACAAGCCCAGGAGGTGGGAGGAGGGCGCTCTGCAACTCATGGGGGCCTGAGTGCCCCGCAGAGGGCAGGCTGGGCCTGGGGTGAGCAGGTGGCCAGGCAGGGGCACAAGAGCACCTCCACCCCCGCTCCTACCTGAGTGGAGGGATCATAGAAGGGCCGGAAGGGCCCGTCAAACATCATGATGCCATTCCGGTAGAGCTTCAGAGGGATGGGCTCAAGGATATGGAGCCGTGCCCCACCAGGCACTGGCATCACCTGGGTGTCGCCCTCTGCCACCAGTTCACTGAGGTCCTGTAGGCTGGCCAGCAGCCTGTCAAAATCCACTTCAGGGGGTGCAAATGAGTCCCCTGGCAAAGAGGATAGACATCCATGAGCCTCTCCATGGCTGCAGTGTTCCCTAGCAGTCCTGGTTCCTACGGTCACCTCCCAAGCTAGGCAGTGGCCTTAGTATCTCCTCAAGTGACTACCTAGACACTAGATAATAATAGCTACCTTTGATTGGGTGCTGACTTTGTACATAGTGCTAGGGGTTTAATAGCCAGTATCACATTCCCTTCTCTCACCAACCCTATACTGTAGAGGGTACCATTATCTCTACCTCCAGATGAGGAAACTGAGGGTTAGAGAAGGTTAAATGGCTTGTCTAGAAGGCATAACAGTAAATAGCAGAAGCAGGATTTGATTCCAGATCAGGAGCTTGACCTCAGCTGTTGGTCAGCCCAGCCAACACAGTGAGACCATGTCTCAAAAAAAGAAAGAAAAACAACTAGCTAGGCATGATGGCTAGTCCCAGCTACTCCAGAGACTAAGGCAGGAAGAATGCTTAGGGTATAGTCAGCCACAATTGTGCCATTGCACTCCAGCCTGGGACAGTGAGACCGTCTCAGAAAAAGAAAAAGGCGAGGCACTTTTCCTAACAAATGCAATCAGTGTAACCTGGTTTCCTTTACCCTCAATGAATCCCCAACAATTAAAAAAAAGAAAGAAAGAAAAAGACTGTCTGGGTTCAAATCCTAGCTCCTCCTCCTATCTGTATGACTTTGACAAGTCATTTAATGCTCTGTACTGCAGCACTATCTTCTAGAACGTGATGAGCATAGTATCTGGCTTCCAGGATGGCTGGAAGGCTCTAAGAAGATGACCGTTGGCCCGTTCACAGGAGGGCCATTGGGAACAAGCACTCTGTCCATTTAGCTATTGTTACAACTCTGCCTTGAACATATGGTCCTTAGGCCAACCCTGAAGCTATGAGGCAGGGGTTATTTATCTCCATTTTACACATGAGGAAACAGGCCCACGGAGATGAAAAATGACTCACCCCAAGGCACTTGGCAAGTTAGAGAGCCTGGGATTGGAACGGGGGCTGACGCTGGAGCCTGTTTTTCCCAGAAAGTGGGAGGTCAGGGATGGGGACAGATGGCTATTAGGAAGGATGTAGGGACAGCTGCCGGACAGAACAGAAATGGGACAGACTTTAGGTTGTCTGACTATTTCTGGGTCACAGACCCCTTTGAGAAGCTGACAAAGCTTTGGCCTCCTCTTCTGAAAAATGTGTTGCACATACAGCTGTGAGTAAGTTCTGAGGTGTGCAGATGGGGCAGAGAGGACAGCCGTGACAGAACCAGAGTGGAAAGGGTGCAGAGCAGTGGGATACTGGCTGCAAGTAAGTCAACCACTAGGGTGTAACCCTACAACACACCAGTAACTTTTAGGGTCTCCTGAAGGCAGTTTTTCACCAGGACAGCCAGGCTGTGGCAGGATGTGGGTTGGGGCTCCGGGGACCCAATTCCTTTCCCCATAGTGGTACAGTGGCTGTACCAGAACGGTGTAGATGTGGCCGTTTCCAACTGCCTTTGCAGCTGTTGAAACGGTAGACCCCAGCTGGCCTTCCCCTCTCTCCTACATCACCTATTGTTGAAGGGACCACCCTACCTCCTCCTGAAGTCCCCTAGAGTCCCTGAGATTCCCCCAGGAAAAGCTCACAGAACTATATCAAGACATTATTTTCCTTTACTCACTACTATAAAAATAAATTGGTAAACCTAAAACTAATAGCAGAAAAGATCTCATGCAGCACCTGCCTACCCTCTTCTTGCAGATGGTAAAGTAAGGTCTAGAAAGGTCAGGTGAGTGGCCCTATCAGAACCGACAGAGCACTGTGCCAGAAGCCCTCAGATGTGTCAATTCCGAATCCAGTGCTTCTGCCCTGCTCCAAGCTCCCTCTTGGGGGTCAAGGCTTTTCAGGCTGAGGGACATAGGATGGTCTACAAGGGATGGGGCCAGGCAAAAGCTGAGAAGCAATGAAGAGAGAAGCTTGCCAAGAAAGCCCACCTGGCAGCTCTCAGCCAGCTGGGCTGGACTTAAAGCAAAGCAGGATGGGCTGGACAGGCCCTGGATACCATGGAGTGGAGGTAAGACCAGGCACAGGTGGGTATGACCATTTCCCATTTGGGCCTTATAAGGTGTCATGCCCCAAGTCATGCAGCAGGAAGGACCTGGGGACTCGGCCTCAGGTCGCAGTGACCACCACAATGCCCCTCAGGGCAGATTCTGGGGCAGTTGCTCACTGGGCTCCCTTTCCAGAAAACGGACAGTGCTGGGACATCATCTCAGAGGCCTCATCCAGTTTTCAAGCCCATAAGTGTATTAAAAAGACCAGGGAGGGATGAGGTTGAGGTCGATTCCAAGCTCCTCCACCTGACTCCCAAGACCCTCCACTCGCCCCTGCCCTGATGCTCGGGTGCCACATGGAAGGCATGTCTGAGCCTGCAACCCTGGGTGAGTGGGCCTCTCTGGGCATCAGCTTCCTCGTCTGTAAGGAAAGGAAAATGGCTGTCCTTACTTCACAGGGCCGCTGTGAGGCTCAGATGGTGACTGTCATTGTCACTGACACCTCTTACTCATTACTGGGCTCAGGCTGCTCTCCTCACTCCCACCTCCTCTGAGAAGCCTTGCCAGGAGCCCTCTCCTCGAGGCGGGGTCCCTGGAGCCCTGGCTGCTATTTCTACGTGCTTGTTTGCCTTCATCCACACGGGGCACCCCTGGGACTCAGGGCTGGGGCGTCGAGCCCTGGGCCTGGCTGTGAGTGGGTGTGCTATGAGCCTGGCTGAATCTTTCCATCCAGCAATGTCTGAGTACCCAGAGTCCTGCCCTCTTCAAGCCCAGCTTTGGGGAGGGAGACAGGGCAGCACATGGTAACAATGGCATGTGGTAAGTGCCACTATGGGGGCTGTGGGGTCCAGAGGAGAACCAGAGGACAACCACCTGCGGGCCCAGCTTCTCACTGTCAGAGGGACCGGCATGCCCTGCCCCTCCTCCATGCAGAGACTGCTGCAACAGGAAATGGAACCACCATTACCACACACCTACCAGCCAAGCCCTGCTCCGGGGACTTTATGTATATTCACTCTGCTCCTCTGAGGAGCCAATGCAGAGAAGAGAAGCTCTGAGGCTCTGACTGCTGCCAGAATACTCCACCAGCCTGTCACCAGGCAGAACTTGAACTCAGGACCACTAAGTTCCACGAGCATTGGACTCTCGGCCCCACCTTGTCCTATGCAGACGATTGTTCTGATGTGCCCTGATCATCCAGGCCGGGCACATGGGAAACACAGCCAGTCTCATGTAGGCACATACCAGGCCTATGTGCCAAGCACTGTGCTGGGCACTGCAGGGTATGACAACCACTAAGTGACGATGGTTAACAGTCACTGTTCATTGGCATGTCAGCCACTTGCACTGTCCCATTCCATCTACTCAGCAGCCTGGAGACAGTCAGTACTATTCCCCTTATTTTGTAGAGGAAGACCCAGGCTCAGAGTTCAGCAATCCACCCACACAGAACCCACCTGACCCTGCCTCATCCTCAGCCTGAGCCTTTAGCCCATCACTCAAGCAGAGCCCCTTCCCACAAGGCCCTGCTCCGAGGGGGCACTCAGGGCGGAGGTTGGATTTGCACAGCACTTCGGAAGGAGGGGTGAGACAGAGGCAAGGTACAGAGCACTAGCAAAGGCTTAAGGTGGAAGTGGGAGTGGGAAGGAACTCCAACCGGGTGCTGGAGCTGGGACCTGGGAGGAAGAATGGTGGGGTGGAGGCAGGGGTGGCAGGGAGGCATGGAGGGAGGGCAGGGAAGTGGGGAGTGAGGAGCTCATGGGACCTCTCAGCCCTGAGGCTCAACACCTAGCTGATGGTGGTGTGAGCAGAGCAAGCCTGTCCCTTTCAAGTCTCCGCATACCCTGAAGCAGTACCCTGTGTGATGCTCCAGATACTGGCAGAGAGTAGGCAGGAAAACTGATCCAGCCTGAGAATAAGCCCTTGCAAGTCGTTCCCTCTGCTGGGCCCCCTTCATGAATCCAACTGACCCTCCTCCCTAAGGAAGAGTCTCGGGCTCTAGAACATTTGAGTCATCTTCCCTTTGGCTCAGTACAGATGCTCTGGCTCACCCATGTGACAGTCTCTGCCCCATGTCCATGGGGAGTGGGATCCAACAAAAAGAGAGCCAGAGAAATGAGCTGGAGCATCTGGACAGCAACGGGCTAGATTGTGACCCTCAGGGCCCCCGGGGCAGGAGCAGGCTAGTACCTGGGGAGAAGGAGGACTCAGGAGGAACAGCTGCTAGCATTGAGAATCATGTCAGTTCATGTGGCAGGAACAGCCAAATCAAGGCCCCTCTGGGATGGTTTTCCCAGGTTGCTCTAGCCGTGAAGAGTGTAGCCTCAGAGCCAGCTTACTTAGAGCACGAGCAAGAAAACAGGGCAGGGTGAAGGCTGCTGACTTTTTTTTTTTTTGCAGTTTTTGGCTGGGGCTGGGTTTGAACCCGCCATCTCCAGGATATGGGGCCGGTGCCCTACTCCTTTGAGCCACAGGCACCACCCAGCTGCTGACTTTTTGAGGGGTGAGAAGAGTAGGAATCCACAGGGCTGGGGCTAGAAACCAGCCATCTGATCAGAACCCCTCCCCAGAGGAGCAGGAAGGTCCTCACTGGCCAGGGAGAAGCAGCCCTGCAGTAAGACAGCAAGCCCATGTGAAGCTTAAGCCTAGCCTGTCATAGCAGGGGCCCAGGGTGTGGCACTGGCAACCCTCTGACCTACACCCAGGACAGACATTCTTACAGTGTCTGTAGCCCCCTGACAGGGCCCCACCTCTCAGCCTGGCCTTTAAAGGGCTCCCTGGTGAACTCTTCCCATAATACCCTGTGCTGGTTTAGTCAGACCACACTTGGGGTTGGCCTGTAGTATCCTGAGCAGCCACCAGCATCACCGGCACCACACAGCTCTCAGCTCTGCTGTGTCCCCCTGCCCAAACAGACACTCAGCATCTTCCAAGCCCTGCTCCCTAGGCCAGCCCTGACTCCTCCCATCCCCTCCCTCACGCACAATCAAGAAGGCCATGGGTTGCACCTTCTCAATCTCTCTGCCCTGCCCCTTCCTGCCACTCTCGCCAGCATCACCGTCATGCTGAGCATCATCTCTTCTTTGGCCTGGATGACGGCAGCCCCTCACAGATGGGCTCTCAGCCTTAAGTCTTACCATCTCCACCCAACAGAGTCTACAGATTCCGAAAGGGCTTCAATTTGCCCATCTGTAAGGAATAACCCCTGGCCCATGTCAAGGCTATTTATACAAGCGTACTGAAAGCTGCAAATGTTACAAAAATAGGAAGTGATGTTTTTCGAATAAGCAGTGAGTGGGTTGTACTCTGAGATTTAGAGACCAAGTCCAGGCCTAAATGGGAGTAGGACTCTCATGCTTAGAGTCCCGGACTTTACCTAGCAGGAAATGTGAAATCAGCAGAGGCTTGTTGTCTTCCAAATGGTCCCCTTGAGAGCTATGTTGTTGTTCCCATGAAACTACCATTGCCTTCGGAGACTCTGGAAACACTAGGAGCTCCTGCTTGTTGAACCAATGACATGCAAGGCCAATGCTACTCTGTGCTGAACTCATTTAGCACATTTAGTAATGACTCTGAGAGGAAGACTATAACCCCCATTCTATAGAAGAACTTGAGGCTCAGAGAATATTAGCTGCTTGCCCAAGTCACACCTAGAATAGGTAGTGGAGTCAAGATGAGGACTGAGGGCCAGCACAGTGGCTCATGCTTATAATCCTAGCCCTCTGGGAGGCCAAGGCAGGTGGATTGCTTGAACTCACAAGTTCGAGACCAGCCTGAGCAATAGCAAGACTCGGTCTCTACTAAAAATAGAAGGGTGGCGCTTGTGGCTCAAAGGAGTAGGGCGCCGGCCCCATATGCCAGAGGTCGTGGGTTCAAACCCAGCCCCGGCCAAAAACTGCAAAAAATAGAAAACTGAGGCAAGAGGATTGCTTGAGCCCAAGAGTTTGAGGTTGCTGTGAGCTATGACTCCATTGCACTCTACCCAAGGGGAGACAGTTTGTGACTCTGTCTCATAAAAAAAGATGAGGACTCAGTTTTAGCTGACTCCAGAGCCTAGAACATTCTAGTTAACAACCTCCATTCTTTGAAGAGAATGGATCCAGATCTCAGAAATGGCCAGTTTTTCTTTCTTTCTTTTTTTTTTTATAGAGACAGAGTCTCACTTTGTCACCCTTGGTAGAGTGCTGTGGCATTACAGCTCACAGCAACCTCCAGCTCCTGGGCTTAGGCAATTCTCTTGCCTCAGCCTCCCGAGCAGCTGGGACTACAGGCACCCGCCACAATGCCCAGCTATTTTTTTTGTTGCAGTTTGGCCGAGGCGGGTTTGAACCCACCACCCTCGGTCTATGGGACTGGCACCCCACTCACTGAGCCACAGGCACCACCCAGAAATGGCCAGTTTTATGGACTTAAATCCAGGAAAGAAAGGCGTTTGGGAGCATCCCTCTAGATATTCGCTGTTGAGGTAAAAATAAGAAATGGGGGCTGGTAGCACCCATAGCTCAGTGGGTATGGCGCTGGCCACATACACCAAGGCTGGCGTGTTCAAACCTGGCCTGGGCCTGCTAAAACAACAATGACAATTGCAACAAAAAAATAGCCGGGCATTGTGGTAGGCACCTCTAGCCCCAGCCACTTGGGAGGCTGAGGCAAGAGTATCGCTTAAGCCTAAGAGTCTGAGGTTGCTGTGAGCTGTGAGGCCATGGCACTCTACTGGGGGCAACATAGTGAGACTCTGTCTCAAAAAAAATAAAAATAGGCTCGGCGCCTGTGGCTCAAGCGGCTAAGGTGCCAGCCACATATACCTGAGCTGGTGGGTTCGGATCCAGCCAGGGGCCCGCCAAACAACAATGACGAGGCAGAGGCAGGAAACTCGCTTGAACCCAGGAGTTGGAGGTTGCTATGAGCTGTGACTCCATGGCACTCTACCCAGGGCGACAGATTGAGTCTCTGTCTCAAAAAAAAACAATAAAGGGCAGCGCCTGTGGCTCAAAGGAGTAGGGCACTGGCCTCATATACAGGACATGGTGGGTTCAAATCCAGCCCTGGCCAAAAACTGCAAAAAAAAAAAAAAAAAAAAGTTAAAAAAAAAAAATAAATAAGAAGTGGAGGGGCGCCTGTAGCTAAATGGTTAGAGTACCAGCCCCGTGCACCAGGGCACCAGAGGTGGTGGGTTCAAACCTGGCCTGGGCCTGCTGAACAAACAAAAAAAAGAAGTGGTGGCTTTCGGTGGTCATAAATGAACCTGGAAAGGGAGTCCAAGAAGGAGACCAAGCCCTGGGAATTAAGGCGTGGCTTCCAGAACAGAATGCTTCTAAGTAGGTGACATTTTGTAGACTTATGGAGCCTGAGGCAAATGAGGTCTAGCTGCATCTCATATCTCTAGGCCTTTTGGAGCCTTTCTCAGATGAGCAAGAGAGAGAGCAAGAGAGTCCTAGGGGAGACCAGGGAAGAAACTTGCCAGCAGGTTAAGGGGGTCAGTGATGGAGGCTGAGGCCCTTCCTCCTCTGGGTCAGAGACAAGGCATGTGTGGTCTCAGGGACCTTTCACACTGGGAGGCTGGGGCATGAATGCTAGGGGCCTCTGGAAGGCTGCTGGCTGACAGGAAACTGCTGGAGAACTCCCCTTTCAGAGGGGTCTGGAGTGGACTCTCTATTCTACCTGGCTTCCAGAACTTCTTGGCAGTCATCCAGTCCCTTTCACCATCTTCAGGGACTGCCTTGCCCTCTGAGTCCTCCTGGTCCATGGGCTCGCCCACCCACTGCAGGCCGTAGTCACTGAGGAACCGCTGGAAGAAGAGGAAGACCCAGGGGCCATGTCAGCTTATCCCCTTCCCAGGGGAAGGCTGCAGCAGCCCAATGCTCAGCCTCAGCCCTCAGGCACTTGATATGGGCCTCTGGAAGGCTGCTGGCTGACAGGAAACTGCTGGAGAACTCCCCTTGCAGAGGGGTCTGAGGTGGACTCTATTCTACCTGGCTTCAGAACCAACTGGACAAGGGAGATAGATTAGAGCATCCTGCCCACTTTCTGGGTGTGGCCCTGAAAGCCACTTCAACTCCTAGAGCCTCAGGCTCCTCCTCCGTAAAAAGGAAATGGCAGCACCTGACCACATAATCTTGTGAGGACTCAGTAAAATGATCTATGTCAAGTACTTAGCACAGTGCCTGACACAAGTAAGAACTCAATAAAGTTAGACACTCTGGGAGTCAGGTGCAACAACTCAGGAGGCCAAGGAAGAAGGTTTGAGACCAGCCTGGGCAACATAGCAACCTCTTGTCTCCAAATAAATAAATAATTTTTTTTTTTCTTTTTGAGACAGAATCTCACTCTGTTGCCCAGGATAGAGAGTTGTAGCATCAACCTAGCTCACAGCAACCTCAAATTTCTGGGTTTAAGTGACCCACCTGCCTCAGCTGCCCAAGTAGCTGGAACAACAGGCATCTGCCATGTTGCCCAGCTAATATTTCTGTTTTATTTATTTATCTATTTATTTTAATTTATTTTATTTTTATTTAGACAGAGTGTCACCCTGAGTAAACTGCTGTGGCATCATAGTTCAAACTCCTAGGCTCAAGCAATCCTCTTCTTGCCTTAGCCTCCAGGGTAGCTGGGACTATAGGCACCCACCACAATCCCTGGCTATTTTTTACAGACGGGGCCTTACTCTTGCTCAGGCTGGAATTTTTCTACTTTTAGTAGAGACAGGGTCTCAACTCTTGCTTGGAATGGTCTAGAACTCCTGAGCTCAAGGCATCCTCGTGCCTCAGCGTCCCAGAGTGCTAAGATTACAGGCGTTAGCCACTGTGCCCAGGCTAAAGAAACAAATTTTAAAAGTTAGTCAGGGCCTGCCATGGTGGCTCACATCTGTAATCCCAGCATTCTGGGAAGCTGAAGTTGGACAATTACTTGAATTACAAGTTTAAGACAAGCCTAAGCAAGAGCAAGACCCCATCTCTACTACAAACAGAAAAACTAGGCATCGTGGTGGGTACCTATTGTTCCAGCTACTCAGGAGGCTGAGGTAGGAGGATCACTGGAACCCAGGAGTCTAAAGTTGCTGTGAGCTAGGCTGATACCATGGCACTTTTTTTTTTTTGAGACAGAGTCTCATTCAGTGGCCCTGAGTAGAGTACTATGGTGTCATAGCTCATAGCAATCTCAAATTGCAATCCACCTGCCTCAACCTCTAGAGTAGCTAGGACTATAGGCACCCACAAAAATACCTGGCTAGACCGGGCACCTGTCGCTCAGTGGTTAGGGCGCCAGCCACATGCACTGGAGCTGGTGGGTTCAAACCTTGCCTGGGCCTGCTAAAACAAATAAACAAACAAACAAACAAAAAAACAGCCAGGCATTGTGGTGGGTGCCTGTAGTCCCAGCTACTAGGTAGGCTGAGGCAAGAGGATTGCTTGAGCCCAAGAGTTTGAGGTTGCTGTGAGCTATGATGCCACAGCACTCCACCAAGGCTGACAAAATGAAACTCTCTCTCAATTAAAAAAAAGAAAGAAAGAAAGAAAGAAAACACCTGGCTAATTTTTTCTATTTTTAGTAGAGACAGGATTTCACTTGTGCTCAAGCTGATCTTGAACTTCTGAGCTCAAGCAACCTATCCACCTCGACCTCCCAGAGTACTAGGATTACAGGTATGAGCCACTTTGCCCAGCCGCCATGGCACTCTTGTCTGGGCAACAGGGTGAGACTCTGTTTCAAAAAAAAAAAAAAAAAAAGGAAAAATTAGCTGGGTGTGGTAGTGTGCCTATAGTCTCAGATATTCCGGGAGCTGATGCAAGAGGGTCACTTGACCAGCATGAGTTAAAGTGAGACCCTGTCTCTACTAACAATAGAAAAACTAGCCAGGCATTGTGGCAGGTGCCCTGTAGTTCCAGCTACTCGGGAGGCTGAGACAAGAGGACTGCTTATGCCCAAGAGCTTGAGGTTGCTGTGAGCTATGATGCCCCAGGGCAACTGTGAGCACTCAACAGGTTGCTGTGAGCTATGATGCCCCAGGGTTGCTGTGAGCACTCAACCCCAGGGCAACTGAGTAAGACTCTGTCTCAAAAAAAAAAAAAAGGGTCCCTTGATACCAGCAGTTCAAGGTTGCAATGAGATACAATCATTGCACTCCAGCCTGGGCAACAAAGAGACCATCATCTCAAAAAAAAAAAAAAAATTGGCTGGGTGCAGCGGCTCACACCTATAATCCTAATACTCTGGGAGGATAAAGTGGGAGGATTGACTGAAGCCAGGAATTTGAGAACAGCCTGAGCAAGAGCAAGACCACATCTTTACAAAAATTACAAAATTAGCCGGTCATCATGGGGCATGCCTGTGGTCCCAACTACTTGGGAAACTGAGGCAGGAGGATTGCTTGAGGTTGCAGTGAGCTATGAAGGGTGCCCCTGTACTCTACCCAAGGTGACAGAACAAGATTCTGTCAAATAAATAAATAAATAAATAAATAAATAAAGTTAGCCACCATGTGGGTCTAGCCTGAGAGTGAGGACGAGGCAGAACACCCACTTTGCAGGACAGAGGACACGATCCCCATATGTCAGCCTCCAAGGGCTGGGCCACATACTCCCACGGCTAGTGGAAAACTTCTTTTTTTTTTTTTTTAAAGACAGAGTCTCGTTTTATTGCCCTCGGTAGAGTACTGTGGTGTCACAGCTCCCAGCAACCTCCAGTTCTTGGGCTTAGGCAATTCTCTTGCCTCAGCCTCCGAGTAGCTGGGACTATAGGCGCCTGCCACAACGCCCGGCTATTTTTTTGCACTTTGACCAGGGCTGGGTTCGAACCTGCCACCCTCGGTATATGGGCCCGGCACTCTACTCACTGAACCACAGGTGCCGCCCTCCAGCGGAAACTTCTAAGCAGTCTCATTTCCTGTCTCCTTCTTTATCTCCTTTTCTCTCCTCACCCCACTCTCACCTATCTTTCATCTCCACACCTCACCGAAACTGATCGTGGTGCGGCCACCACCAACCTACACTGCCACAGCCAGTGGGCACATTTCTGTCTTCGTCTCCTTTAACACCTGGCTAGTTTCCCTCCTACCTCGTGGGTGCCTCCTTTGCAGTTTTCTCTGCTGGCTTCCCATTCCAATCCAATACCGACAAGTGGAGGTCCCAGGGCCCAGCTCCATCTGCCCCCTCCCCTTACGGTGCTCATCTGCCCCCACATACGGACAGAACTCAAATCTGCATCTAAGGCAGATCTCATCCCCCACCGTCTACACTCAGAACTCTAATGTGTCTCAAAAGCAACTTGCCCACCTCCCAGACCTCTTCCTCTCTAGGGCTTGCCTCAGCACATAGCACCCCTTCTGCCTGGGAACCTTCCAGGACCCATTCTCCTCCTTCTGCCATGCCACCCCTGATGACTGCAAGGCCCATGGGTGACCCCCCAGCACTGCCTGACACTTGGGCACGCAGCTCTGTCTCAAGTCACCACTGGCCGCTTCTCTCCCCTCCCCTACTCTGTACCCCACTACCTATTTTCCACACCACAGAGTCCTGTCACACTGCTCCTCTAACTGAAACCTTCTGAGGTTTCCTGCTCTCCCAGGGCAGAACCCATGGGCACCATGGGTGGCTCCCATGCGATATGGCCCCTGCTGGTCTCTCCTGTCTCTTCTCATTCTCCTCCTTGTTCCCCACAGCCACGTGCCACCAGCCACATCTCTGCAGTGGGAGGTGATGCCTTTCCTCTCTTTGGCCTGGATCCTCACCCCGAGTCTCCTCCTCACTCTCCAGATCTCATAGCCAATGTCACCTCCACAGTGGCCTGTCCCCCAACTAATCTCTACCGTGTCATCTGTTTAATTACGTTATAGCCCTCTCCGTAACTTATCTATCTGTACACTCTTTGGGTCTCTCTCCCCTTCCAGACTGTCAGCCCCCAGAGGTCTGCCTTGTTCCACCCTAACCTAGTGCCTGGCAGGGCCTGACACACAGCAGATACTCCATATGCACTGTGAAATTAATGACCCAAGAAATGGGTGGCTGCTGTGCGTGAGCCCGCCCTGCCCTCCGTCCTGAGGCTCTAGGGTGCAGCCTCCACCCCACTTCGGCAGCTGCTCAGGGACAGCTATGTGTCTTGCAGCCCTAGGTGTGAACAGGCCAGGGGTGGGAAGGGTTCTCAGCTGCAGCAGAGGCTTGGGGGTTTGCTTCTGTGGTCTTAAACTAGGTTGAGGCTTTGGAAACCAACTCTGTGTAGAGAGAGGAAGAGGCTGGGTCCCAGGAAGAACTTCTGGCAGGGCCAGTGGAGGGGGGAGGAGCCCTTGAGGACACCTGCCTGGGACCTTTCTTTGTGCCTGGTGTCCCTCCAGTTCAAGCCTTGCTGTTTAAATGAATGTATGAATAAAAAGAAAAGAGGTGACTGGGGTAATTGAGTCAGCGAGTGACGAGTGACTCTGCCAGAGGCAGAGGATGACCTTGATCAATTCAGTGCTAGGTCCTAGGTGCACAGTGACAAACAGGAGGAAAGGGACCCCTCCTTCATGGAGTTCATAGTCCCACAGGGGACAAGAAACACAGCACTAAAAGCATAGGACAATGCAAAGCACAGTGACTCATGCCTGTAATACCAGCACTTCCAGAGGCTGAGGCAGGAGGATCACTTGAGGCTAGGAGTTTGAGGCCAGCCTGGACAACACAGTGAGACCCCATTCCTACAAAAAAATAAAAAAGTTAGCTGGGCATGGTGGCTTGTGCCTATCGTCCTAGCTACTCAGGAGGCTAAGGTGAGAGGATCACTTGAACTCAGGAGTTCCAGACTATAGTGAGCCAGATCGGGCCACTATACTCCAGCCTGGGTGACAGAGTGAGACCCTGTCTCTAAAACCCAATTAAAAAAATAAAAATAAAAAGCATAAGATGGAGAACAAGCCTGATTAGCAGTTGGGGAGGGCCCCGAAGAGATGACCAAGGATGAGTGAAAACTTGCCTAGGGAAGGTGGGAGAAAACACGTCAGCAGAGGGAACAGCACAGGCCAAGGTCCTGAGGTGGGAAAGAGCTCGATGTGGTCAAAGAATTGAGGAAAGGTCCCCGTGGCTGGAGGGGAGAAGGTTCAAGGTGAGACTGATGAGGCAGGCAGGGGTAGCCCACAGGGGCCACCCAAGTCCTTTGGAATTCAGCCCAATGGAAACCCTGAGGTCTCCCATCAAGCAGAGGAGGGACATGTTCAGAGTTTGAGTCAGGACAACAAGTCAGGAAGAGTGTGCTCTAGCCCTGACACCTCCCTGGCTCTTTAAATCCTGAGTGGTCCAGGGTAGGGAACAGAGAAGGCCCCCAAGTGGAATGTGATGAGGAGAGGCCCAGAGAGGTGGGCTAGGACCCCGTTCCTGAGGGGCAGACTGCCAGAGCTAGGGACTGCTGTCTGCCCACGTCCCTGGGGCCCCACCCCTCTCACCTCCATCTCCCCGACCTGCCGCTGCAGCTGCACGCACATCGTCTCCAGTTCCTCCTGCCGCTGCAGGGTCGCCCCGACTTCAGGGAAGACAGGGACAGGCTTCAGCTGCCCCAGCACGGAGGCTGCCAGGTCACCTCTGGCCTTGACCAGCGCTCTTCCCTAAGGGTCATCTGGAGAAGTTGTTCTGGGGACCTCCCAAGAACTGCCTCTTATGCCCCCCATCTCCCCAATCTCCCTGGCCCATCCCCCATGGGGGTGCCTTTAACTGACTCAAGAAGCCACTGCTCCCCTTGGAGCTGCATGGCCTCCATGCTTTAGACGGCACACTCATGCCCAGGGGACTCAGCCCCACACAGGAGGGCAGTGAGTGACTCCAGCACCGTCCCAGAGGTGTCACTGCCCCTCTCTGTTCAGCTGTGCAGATTCCACAAAGGAGTCCGCTTGATGCTCTTGGAGCCCTGATGCTGGAAGTCATTATCCAAACTTCCAGGAGCCACAGGCCCAGGGGAGGAACTTAACTTGTGTGGGGTGAGGGAGTGTCTCTTACCCTGGTGCTGCTGGAGGGTCTGCACCAAGTCCTCCAAAGCTGATATCTTCTGATCCTGAAGCATAAGAGGTGGGTGAGCACGAGGCCTGGCATTGCCCAGATCCCTTTCCAGGTGGAAAGACCCAGAATTTTTGTTCCAAGTCTGAGAGTTCCACACTCCACTCAGAAGTCCACCTTTCCGCCCAATCCAAGGTCTACTGGGCCTTGCTCAGCTGAAATCTTTCCCCAGCCACTGTGCTTGGGTCACTGGAACTAAAATCTGTTCCAGGCCACACCTGGCCCTCAAATAGGGAAGTTCAGTGGGGGAGATGATTCTAGAATCCAGCTGCCTTGGTCCAAGTGCTGGCCTCCATAGCCTTCCCAGCCCAGCGCCCTTCTAACCTCTCAGACTGGACACCGGCCCTCTCCAGCCTAGGGCCCCACCTTGGACAGCATCTCGTCAGTCTGGGCCTTCACCTGCTGCTCCAGGTCCTGCAACTTCCTCGTCATGGAGGACATAAGCTCCGAGTCATGGAACGCAGAGACTGCCAAGCAGACAAAATCTTTAGGGCCCAAACCTAAAGCTGAGGCTAAGGTATGGGGGGGTCAGTGAACAGGGAAGAGGGATCCCCAGAAGTAGAAATAAAATACTGACGGCAGCTGACACTTACATAATAGGGACTGTTCTAAACACTCACATAGATCAATTTGCGTAATCCTCAAAACAGGACTAAGAAGTAAATGAACTGTTTGAGGAAACTGAGGCACAGAGGACAGATAAGTGATTTGTCCTAGGTGTACAAGTAAGTGGTGTGACATGTGGGCCACATCACCCTGAAGTGCTGTCAAAAATTTCACTCTCAGTCTAATCAAACTTCAAAACCTGGCCACCAGTTTGCAGACAAACCAGCAGACAGAAACAAGGCAAACACTCCTGCCGGCAAACTGCCAGACCAAACCGGAGTGCGGGCACTGCCTAGGACAAGTGCCCAGGACTCTTCTACAAGCCCCTGTCATTTCTGCTTTCTTTTGTGTTTTGGCTTTTCTTTTGAGATGAAGTCTTGCTCTGTCACCCTGGCTAGAGCACAGTGGCATCATCTTAGCTCACTGCAACCTCAAATGCCTGGCCTCAACCAATTCTCCTGCCTGAGCCTCCCGAGTATCTGTGTCTACAGGTGTGCACCACCAGGCCCAGCTAACTTTTCTAATTTTATTTTATTTTATTTTAGAGACAGAGTCTCGCTACGTCACCCTTGGTGGAGTGCGATGGCATCACAGCTCACAGCAACCTCAAACTCTTGGGCTCAAGCGATTCTCTTGCCTCAGCCTCCCAACCCAAGTAGCTGGGACTACAGGTGCCCACCACAATACCCAGCCATGTTTTGTTGCAGTTGTCATTGTTGCTTAGCTGGCCCCAGCCTGGCTTGAACCCGCCACCCTCAGTGCATGTGGCTGGAGCCATAACCACTGTGCTACAGGCACCAAGCCATAACTTTTCTAATTTTAGTAGAGACAGAGTCTCACTCTTGCTCAGGTTGGTCTCAAACTCCTGGCCTCAAGCAATCCTCCTGCCTTGGCCTCCTAGAATGCTAGGATTACAGATGTGAGACACTTCATCCAGTCCCAAGTCATTTTTTAAAAAGGCAGCCATTAGTTTAATCTAATAACTGTCAGCTAGATCCTAGTTCGGGGTGGGGAGGATCACTATAAGGGATATTTCAGAACACTGGGGAGATCAGACTATAAAAGAGATAGATGTTAAAGGGTATTATGGAATCATTCATATTCTTAGGTGTGATAATAGCATTGTGATTATGTATTTCCTTATTCTTAGGAGATACATATTGAATGTCATGATATCTGCAATTTATTTCTAAACGGTTCATGTAAACAATACATTTACATTCATATATCAGTGGACATGGAGAGAAAGAGTGTGATGTGGCAATACAGCATTGATGGGGATATCTGGATGTTCGCTATTACTGTTATTTCAACTTTTCTGTATGTTGTTACTTTTTCACAATTAAAAGTTTGGGAAGGCCGGGTGCAGTGGCTCACACCTGTAATCCTAGCACTCTGGGAGGCCAAGGCGGGTGGATTGCTTGAGCTCACGTGCTCAAGACCAGCCTGAGCAAAAGCGAGACCCCATCTCTATCAAAAATAGGAAAACTGAAGCAAGAGGATTGCTCCAACCTTCAACCTCCAGAAGTTGGAGTTTGCTGTGAGCCATGACGCCATGGCACTTTACTCAGGGTGGCAGCTTGATCTCAAAAAAAAAAAGTTTGGGAAAAGAAAAAAACAGAGAGAGACAAGAAGAAACAGGCCCTTTTCCCATGGATATTGTCCTTTCTATGATTGAAGCAGGAGCCACAGCCACCATCAAGCATGGGACTGACATGCCAAGACTGGCTCAGTAGAAAGATGGAGAAACCTGACAATGTCTTTGAGTTGTTGAATGAACAACCCTAGAGCTGCCTCCTTAGGAGTTTTTGGCATGCAGGATCATAAATCTTCCTTAATGTTTATACTAGCTGAGGAAGTGTTTTCTTTGACTTGCAGTTAGTCAAAAGCATCTCAACTGACACACACATACTTGTATGTCAAATTTCTGTGGTAGAGTGTACTGGAGTGCAGTGGGCTCCCGGGGCAGGGTGGCAAGGTGGCAAGGAGAGTCCAGGCAGGTGGAACATCTCACTGAACAGCTGGAGGAGAAGGACCTGGCAACCAGCACTAAGAGGAAAGGGTCTGCAAGCAAAGGGTGATGGCAGCCAAGAGCCGGGAGGTCATGAGAAGAGAGCAGTAGATGGTGTAGGATGCTGCTGGCAGAGAAGTGAAATAGGGCAGGCCTTGGTGGAGACAGACACTGGCTGGGCAGGGCAGAGAGGAGAATAACAGGGAAAAAAGGGGGAAGACAGCTCTCGTAAGGGGAGGAGCTGGCTATTGTAGTTACTATAAAAAGTGTCCCCAGCTGGGGTGTAGGAGATCCCAGCTTCATGACTCAGTGGGTGTGGAACCTTGGGCCAGACTCTTCCTCTTTTCCCACCTCAATTCTCCTTCAGTAAACAGAGGCGGGTGGCTGAGGATCACCAGGACCTTTCCTATGGCTGACCTGATCAGTGCACCACCTCGAGCACCCCTGTATGACAAGCACTGCCCAGAGGTCCTCCACTGAATAGCACGTCAAATCCTCACCTCTGATCTCCCAATTCCCACTTCATAGGGGAGGAAATGGGAATAGAGAGATGTCAAGTTGTTTGCTCAAGATGTCACAGCTGGTGGGAAGTTCTAGCCTGTTCTAACCTCATCCCAGCTTCTCTAGACTCCCAGCTCAGGCTCTGATCCTGCCCAGAACTTACACGGCTTGTTCCTGCTTGCCCACGTCTGCCCCTTTTCCCAGACCTGATAAATCTTTCCTCTTCTGCGGAGTGTGGATTGTGAAGTGCCAAGACTCGCCCAGGAGGTGCATTCAAGAAACGACCCCCAAACTGCTTCTCCTCCCTTCCTAAAAAACAATAGTCCTGGGTGTTGTGGTGGGCACCTGTAGTCCCAGCTACATGGGAGGCTGAGGCAAGAGAATCACTTGAGCCCAAGAGTTTGAGGTTGCTGTGAGCTGTGATGCCACGGCACTCTACCCAAAGTGACAAAATGAGACTCTGTCTCAAAAAGAAAAAAAAAATAGTCCTTGCTCCTTGCTCACTCTGCCAACAGTCACGTACCTTCTGTATACTTTTCTATCTCTTGCCTAAAAGCACATAGCCTTCTCTCCCTAAAGTTAATCTTTACCCCATCTACTATTACTTCCCCTCAACCTTGTAAGATGAAAATATTCCCACTTGTTTTCCTTGTTGATTTCCAACATTGTTAGTGTAGTAATCTAGTTTAGGTACTATAGCTGTTGACCCGGTTCGGTGCTGGCTGCAGTCATCAGCTATGTCAGACCTTTCGATCCCATCCTTATCTCTGGTGTGATCTTTGTCTCTTATGTGTTTTATTTCTTTGTCCCCCACTATTCCTTCTTTGGTATGTTTATTCTTTCCACTGGCTCACGAAACTCTGGGGAAATCACCCTGATCAGCTCTGTCCCACTTTAGGAACCTCCATGAACTCAGCATTGCCACAGTCCCTTGCACATGGTGTGGGCCAGGCTCCAGTGGACTATCTAGGGGACTCTGGGTCTTTCCAGTGCCCTGCAGAAGCAGGAAGCAGATGGCCAGGGGCTGAGCACCACCCTCAGGGCCTTCATTCCTCTCTAACCCTGAATCCTGGATCCACTGACATGATCACACTTGATCATGACTCCAGTCACATCCTGGCCTGGTGTTTGGCCAGATTTCCTGAGCCAAGGATGGAACCTGTGTGGCTTTATGCCAAGATAGGTCCTGGAGAGGTTTGGGGGTTTAGGCTCATGGCCACAGTCAGCAAGTGGTGACAGCAGCTGCCTCGGACTCAGCAGGCAAGAGTAGGTGCCACACCTCCCTGAGCTTCACACCTTCTCTGGGGCCCCCTCCTGCTGCCAGGACCCAGACCCCTTCGGGCCTCTGCTCTCACCTTTCTGACTCCCAGAGGCACCTATGCCACCATAGCAGGAAGGGACAGAGATCCTTTCTTCTGAGCCATGGTCAATATTCAGCAAATCCACCTCATCTTCTGCAGACAGAGATGCCTAGGTCATCACTCTGGGACCAAGGCCCAGAGGAAACTCAGGTCCTGGGACCTGGCCAGGGCAAGAGTAAGAGGATAGAAAACTCAGGAGGCTGGGAACAAAGATCCAACCAGAATGGGCCTCTGCTTAGTGTTCTCCCAGCACAGCTCCCAAGGGTCTTGAGTAAGCCAGTGCCAGCACCACAGTGGGGTTGAAGTGGAGTTGGGATCCAAAGGCCTGAACTCACAGGAGTCAGGGCAGTGATGTGAGGATAGGCCTTCAGGGAAAAAAGGCTATAACAGCTGAAGGAAGCTGCCAGGGGGAAGGGGACCCTGGCCCCCTGGGCTGGGTAATTTCTCAACTTTCACGTGATTTCTAGGCATCCACCAGTCAGTCCCATAGTGGGTCAAGGGGTTCAAATGTTAGTGATGACATCTCTACTGAGGGTATAGGAGCTCCTAATCTGAGCACTGCCAGGAGGGAAACCCAGTCCTTAGGGAGACAGGGTGGGGGAGTTGCAGATATCATTGTGGCAGGGATTGCTCAAGCTAACAAGGGCCTTTATCATGTTCTTTCTCTCCATCTGCCCAAGCATAGGAGGTCCAGCCAGATGGGAAGTGAGAGGACACAGGGATGGAGCCCACACTTACCATCTCCATAGATTCGTATCCCTCGCCTCCTGGGAACCCAGGCAGGAAGGAGAAGAAGGAAATGCAAGTTAGGACCCCTTGTACCATCACCAGGAAAAAGGTTCTGGGTGCCAGGCCCCAGTCAAGGCTAAAAGAGATGGAGGCTGGGCCTCTGGCTCCTGAAAACTTCCACCCTAAATCCCATTCCCATCCTGGGGTGAGCCAATGCTGAAGGATAGGGAAAGAGCTGAAGGGTAGGGTCTTGGATAAGGAGACTACAAGACTTGTAAAACCCACTTGCAAAGCCCCAGCTCTGCTCTGCAAAGGTTGTGAGACCCCAGGCCTGTCGCTTAACCTCTTTGGATTTCCTTGATCTTAGAATGGTTCACAGTGGTATTCAGAAGAGCACGAAAGAAAAGAGAGATTAAAAAAAATACTTTGGGGGCGGCGCCTGTGGCTCAGTGAGTAGGGCGCTTGCCCCATATATTGAGGGTGGCAGGTTCAAACCTGGCCCTGGCAAAACTGCAACAAAAAGTAGCCAGGCGTTGTGGCGGGCGCCTGTAGTCCCAGCTACTCAGGAGGCTGAGGCAAGAGAATCACTTAAGCCCAAGAGCTGGAGGTTGCTGTGAGCTGTGATGCCACAGCACTCTACCAAGGGTGATGGAGTAAGACTCTGTCTCTAAAAAAAAAAAAAAAATATATATATATATATATACACACACATACATATACACTTTGGGCTCGATGCTCATAGCACAGTGGTTACGGTGCCAGCCACATATACCAAGGGTGGGGGGTTCGAACCCAGCCTGGGCCAGCTAAACAACAATGATAACTGCAAAGGAAAATACTGGGCGTTGTGGCAGGCACCTGTATTCCCAGCCAGTTGGGAAGCTGAGGCAAGAAAATCTCTTGAGCCCAAGAGTTTAAGGTTGCTGTGAGCTGTGATGCCATTGCACTCTACCAAGGGCGACATAGTGAGACTCTGTCTCAAAAAAAAAAAACTTTGAAAAGATTAAAGTGCTAGACAGATATAAAAGATTTCCTTCACTGAGAGCTCAACACAGGGCCTAGCTGGAGATAGATAAACCATCAGTGTTTGCAGAATTCTTACTTTTCCTTTCTCTCTTCTTTTTTTTGAGACAGTCTAACTCTGTCCTGCCAACTAGAGTCCAGTGGCATCATCTTAGCTCACTACCACCTCAAAACCCTGGGCTCAAGGAATCCGCCTGCCTCAGCCTCCCAAGTAGCTGGGACGACAGGCACATGCCACCATTCCCAGATGATTTTTCTATTTTTTGTAGAGATGGGGTCTCACTCTTGCTCAGGCTGGTCTCCGACTCCTGGCCTCCAGTGATTCTCCTCCCTCAGCCTCCCAGAGTGCTGAGATTACAGGTGTAAGCAGTAATTGGAGAATTACTAAGCTTACTAAGTAAGCAGTGTTTGGAGAATTAATAAATGAACAATGAATGAATAGATGGACCCTGAGCCACTCCTATAGGGGCCAAACCTTACTAAATGGCACAACCCAGTTATGCTTAGACACAGCATAGGGCACCCCAGAAGAAGGTATAAAGAGAAGGAAGGATGTCAGGGCAAGCTGTGTAACTCTTCTTTTATTCTGCAATACACTAAGTCATTCCTCTCTGGCCACAGAAGGATCAAGGAAGAGACAGGGGGAGGGACCCAAAGACCCCATGAGGCTGATTCCTTACCCAGGATTGACAGGCTCCGACTGCAGGGGCACTTTCCGGGTCTTACTAAGGGAGGCCAAAGGTGAGCTCATAGTTCTAGATTCTAGCTGTCAGGAGCTCCCTGAGAGAAAAGAAGGAACTCAGCCCCTGGGGACCGAGGGAACCCAGGGCTTCAGGTCCGGGGAGTGGTCTGAAGTTTTCTCTTTCCTGGGTACTATTCCTAAGAAGGAGCATCGTCCAGGAGGCAGTGCCCCTCACCTCCTCCCACTACCCCAACAGACGTCATATCTGCCTGCTCCTCTGGGTATGTGGCTCTCTGCTCTGACCCTGGAGACCTTTGGCCTGGTGGTGCTTGGGAAAGGACTGTGGAGGTGAGGATGGGATGCAGAGATAAGTCAGAAGCCTGGGACGTCCCCAGACTTAGAACCTGGGAACAATACTTTCCAGGAGGCTGTCCATCTATCAGCAAGCCAGTCGACAAAGTCCAGGCATCTCCTTCCCTCCTACAAGAAACCAGGCACCCCTCCTAGCATCTCAGAGGGGCAATCCAAAGTCAGGATTCAACCAAGACAGAGTCCACATGATATGGAGGTTAAGAGGTCTGGTTCTGGACAAGTTCTGCCACCCTCAGTTCCCTTTGGTATAAAATGGGGCTAGTAATAGCATTGGCTGGGCAGGGTTACTGAAGGGATTCAGAGATAACAGATAACATAAAGCGTCTACCCAGTGTCAACCTCAAAGGAAACACGTAGAAATGTGAGCTGTGGCTATTGTGTGTTTTTGTTGTTATTGGCACATAGAAGGCACCCATAAACACTGGTTTCCCTTCCTTCCCTCTTCCTTTTGGAAAGGGAAATGCACATTACGAGCATAATTAAAGGTTACTACTCTTCAGTAAATAAAGTATATTAAGGGATTGAAATCCTAGAACCTCCAAGTTTTTTTTTTAGGACAAATCCAAGGAAGTTCTACATAGGAAATGTCTGGTACTGGCCTCCAGCGTCCTTCTGAAACATTCCAGCAAGGAAACCCATGCTCCCAGGAGCATGACCCTAGAGTTTAGGACTCATGCCCTGCTCCTTCCTCAGGAGGAGCCCTCCCCCAAGGACCAGGCTCAGAATCCCCCCGACACCCAACCTCCCACATCTGTCCCCACCCTTCCCTAGCCCCTGCTCTGGCTATCCTCAGGGTTTATGTGGCCAAAATGACAGCCCCTTAGGGATCTTCTTAAAACACATCCTTGCGCACAGCTCCCCAGGGTTCCTTCCCAATCACAGAAAAAAATTAAAATTCTTTAATACAGGTGATCTGGTCCCTGCTTGTGTTTTCTGACTTCATTGTCCATCTTGCCACCCCCTATACTCGAGCCACCTGAACTGCTAGTCAAATGTCTCATGCATTCATGGCTTCCCTGCTGGAAGTCCCCTCCTGGGACGGTCTCCTCACTCCTACCCATTCCTTACCTCTTTATAGCCACCCCGATCTGTCTCTCCTTCCCCAGTCCTAACCCCTGGCAACTGCTACCCTGTTTTCCATCTCTGTAATTTTCTTACTTCAAGAAAGTTATGTAAATAAAATTATACAATATACAACCTTTTTCATAAAACAGCTTTATTGAGATATAATTCACATACTTCACCCTTGTACGGTATTAATTTAAGCTTTTAGTATAGTCACAGGGTCATACAACCATCACAATTTTAAAACATTTTTATCAGTCTAGAAAAACCCTGTGCCCTTTAGCAGCCACCCCTAATTTAGCCACCACCCTTCTTTCCCAGCCAGCCCTAGGCAACCACTACTCTACTCCCTATCTCTATATATTGCTCATTCTGGACATTTCATATAAATGGAATATATACCAAAATATACTAAAAATTATTACATTTTTTCTTTTTTTTTTTTTTTTTGAGACAGAGCCTCAAGCTGTCACCCTGGATAGAGTGCCGTGGCATCACAGCTCACAGCAACCTCCAATTCCTGGGCTCAAGCGAGTCTCTCGCTTCCGCCTCCCAAGTAGCTGGGACTACAGGCGCCCGCCACAACGCCTGGCCATTTTTTGGTTGCAGCCGTCATTATTGTTTGGCGGGCCCGGGCTGGATTCGAACCCGTCAGCTCAGGTGTACGTGGGTGGCGCCTTAGCCCATTGAGCCACAGGCGCCGAGCCACTAAAAATTATTAAAATGTGCACTTTAAAGGGGCAAAGTATGCGATATGTGAATTATATTTCAACAAAGCTAATCATAGGGGAAAGAAAGCAACTGGTCCTCAAAGCAAACTCAGTATCTTCCCTCAAACTCAGTTCCTCCCACTTTGGCTTTCTTAATGGGACTCAGCCATCCAAGCACAACATTTTTCTCCCTTTCCTTCCCTCTTTGTTTTTGAGACATAGTCTCACTCAGTCGCCCTGGGGTTGAGTGCTGTGGTGTTATTGCTCACAGCAACCTCAAACTCTTGGACTCAAGTGATCCTCTTGCTTCAGCCTCCTGAGTAGCTGGGACTACTACAGGCGCCTACCACAACGTCCAGTCGTTTTCAGAGATGAGGTCTCCCTCTTGCTGAGGCTGGTCTCGAACTCCTGAGCTCAGCCAATCCACCCACCTTGGCCTCCCTGAGTGCTAAGATTGTAATTGGTGCAAGCCATCCCGCCCAGCCTCCCTTCCTCCCCTATCAGTTACCAACCCCCAAAGTCAAACTCTGCAATGTCTCTCACACACAGCTCCTCCTAGTCATGCCCATTAAGAGCCATACTCGTGGAACACACGAGTGCATTGCCCTTCTTCGGGGCTGTCACAGTGGCCTCTGACTTCCCTACTTCCATTCTCACCCCAGTCCAATCCAATACACTGTCTCCAGGTTAATCTTCTCGGATTACAGGAGATACCGAAGGACAAAAACTGTGTCTTCCCATTAGGGGACTTGTGAGGGAAGGACTGTGTCTCTTGCTCAGATTCAGAGGACGGGGCGGAGGGCCTGGGGACACAGTCACGTCTACCCCCTTCACCTTGTGGCTTCCAGGGGCAGGACTGGGTCTTCCACTAAGGCCAAAGGCTCCTAAACATAGGGCTGTCTCCCCCCACCCGCTCAAGACCGGGGATCTGAGGACAAAGCTGTGTTTTGTGCCTCTAACTCTTTGGGACTGAACTCAGTACCGTACTTGACTGACAATATCCTTCGCCACACCTCCTCGGCCTTATTCGTCACCCCAAGCCCGAGTCTAGCGCCAAGACGGCCAGACCCACTGCTAGTGGTCACTAATCACTCCTGGACACACCCAGGGCGCAACGTCTACCTCGACCTAACCCCGCCCTGGAAGCCACGTTGCCTCCTCTCGCCTCCACGCGTAGTGATGGTAAATGCGGTCCTGAATCCGCTCCCAGAGGAGCTACGGAGCTTGCCAGCCCTCAGGGCTTAGAGCCCAGACTCTGTGGTGAGTCCAGGGACAGAGACACCTTGGGCCAGACTCACCACGCAGGCTCAGCCAGCCGTCCCGCGGCGCCGCCATCTTGTTGTTATGCAGTTTCCCGGGCGACCAGGACCTGTGCCCCTCTCATTGGATAGTTCGAGGGGGCGTGAGCAACCCGGTCGGAGGCGGCTATAGTCTTCTGTGCTCGAATTCTATTGGCCCACAGACTAGACTCTTCTCGGCGTACTGCGAATCCCAGAATGCACCGCTCTGAGCGGTCCAGGGTCGGGGGAAATACGGAGCTTGTTCCTACCGCAGGGGGAGAGAGCGGGGAGTGGGAGAGATGAAAAATCACCTATTGGGCTCAGTGTACCCTATTCGGGTGATGGGTACACTAAAAGCCACTATGCAATGTATCCATGTAACAAAACTCCACTTGTACCTCCTGAATCTATGGAAATAAAAAATAAATATAAAAAGAAACTCCTGACAGCCTCTGGACCTAAATTTGTGATTCTGACGGTGCTACTAATTTTCTTCATTCATCTTGGGAGGAATTATCCCTCTGAGCCTATTTCCCCATCTGATCAGTACAGTACTTCAACGGGGCTTCTTTGAGGGTGAATTGGAGTGACGCAATACTTACTAAATGTTTTACTTCGACTCAGATTTTAAAAACAAAAAACTTAAAAAATAAAATAAATGGGCTAGGTGCAAAGGCTCACGCATGTAATATTAGCACTCTGGGAGGCTGAGACAGGAGGCGCACTGGAGGTCAGAAGTTGGAGACCAAAGGAGCAAGAAGGAGACTGCCCCACCTAGATCTATCATAAATAGAAAAAGTGGAAAAAATTATCCAGGCATGGTGATGCCACTGAAGTCTAGCCAGGACGACAAGAGTGAGACCCATTCTCAAAATAATACTAATAATAATAAATAAGTTTCTTAAATTTGGGTTTCTCCACGAATTTCTTGACCAGATGGTGCCCTGAGGGAAGCTCGAATTCGAGTTCCCTTGTGTAATAGTTGGGTAAGGTACTTTTCCTTCCTTTGGTAAGACATTTCGCCTCCCTGAATCTCATCTGTAATTGGATTAGACTCCATCACCAGAGAGACTAGAGCCAGTTTAGTTAAGAACACGAACTTCGGGGCTGGGCCTGGTGGCTCACACCTATAATCCTAGCACTCTAGGAGGCTGAGACTGGCCGATTCCTTGAGCTTGTGGGTTAGAGACCAGCCTGAGCAAGAGTGAAACCCCGTCTTTAAAAAATAGCTGGGCATTGTGGTAGGTACCTGTAGTCCCAGCTACTTGGGAAGCTGAGGCAAGAGGATTGCTTAAGCCCAAGAGTTAGAGGTTGCTGTGAGCTATGATGCCATGGCCGTCTACTGAGGGCAACAAAGTGAGACTCTGTCTCAAAAAAAAAAAAAACAAAAAAGCACGAACTTTGGGGTTAGGAGTGTTGGCTACTGACTGTGTGTCCTTCGACCTGTTAAATACCTTAGTTTCTTCATCTGTAAAATGAGATTATCTGTCAAACACCTGTACAGAGCATGTTTGCAAAAACATTTCCTGCTATTAATCATCTTCATCATTATCTCTAAACTCTTTCAGCTGTGATGATCTAGGAGTTGATGCTTTCTGATCTCAGACACCCACTTCCTTAGGCTCAAGTTCAACCATCAAATCCCTTTTTTTACATAACTCAGACTGCACTTTTTAATAATTTATTTCCCATTTGACTTTTTAACCTACTTTCAGGGCAGGGTAGACAACTTAGGGCATTCTTTTTTTTTTTTGCAGTTTTTGGCCGGGGCTGAGTTTGAACCCACCACCTCCAATATATGGGGCCGGCGCTCTACTCCTTGAGCCACAGGTGCCACCCAGGGCATTCTTTATATACCAATTGGAAGCTAAAGAAAGCTACCAATTATAGGATGCTTTCCAAGCACCAGATGCCAACATTAGGAGATTTACAGATGAGAAAACTGAAGCATACAAAAGTGAAGCGACAGGCGGCGTCTGTGGCTCAGTGGGTAGGGCATCGGCTCCATATATCGAGGGTGGCGGGTTTGAACCCAGCCCCAGCCAGCTAAAACAGCAGTGGTAACTGCAACAAATAACCAGGCGTTATGGCAGGCACCTGTAGTCCCAGCTACTCAGGAGGCTGAGGCAAGAGAACTGCTTAAGCCCAAGAGTTGAAAGTTGCTGTGAGCTGTCACGCCACAGCACTCTACCGAGGGGTGATAGAGACTCTGTCTCAAAAAAAAAAGAGTGAAGTGACTTCCTCAAAACTATACAGGAAGCAGAAGTGGTTTCAAACCCAGAACTGCCTGCCTCAAGCGTCCACGATCTTTCTAAAAAGTCTCACTCTAATAAAATAGGCAGGCAGTTGTAAACCAAGCACACAGGGTGTACAGCCCCACTGCCAAGGGAGGGATTTGGACAGAAAGTGTGACTATAGGTTGGAGATGTGCGAATTCTTTTTTTTTTTTTTTTTTTAAACAGAGTCTCACTTTGTTGTTGTCCCCTGGTAGAGTGCCGTGGTGTCATAACTCACAGCAACCTCAGACTGTGGGCTCAAGCTATTCTTTTGTCTCAGCCTCACAAATAGCTGATGTTATAGGTTTTTTTGTTTGTTTTTTGTTTTTGCTGTTGTTTAGCAGGCTTGGGCTAGGTTTGTAGCCACCAGTCCCAGAGGATGTGGCCAGTGCCCTAACCACTGAGCTATGGGCACCTGAAGTGAGAACTCGTGTTGCTGAGCTGCTCCCAGAAAGTTTTCTGAGGCCTGAGGTGTTTGGTGATGAGAAAGTCTGATGTTATGCTGGGTAGGAGCTGAGATCAGAGAGAATAACAATCCTATACTGTCTCCTTGCTAATGAAGGTAAGCCAGAGCGGGGGGCAGAAGCCCTGCCCTCAGAAGCTCTGCTGTGGTCTGGCCCCTGACTCCTGCGTCAGTGAAAACAGGGGCCTGGGTGGCATTTACCCAGTTGCCAAGAGTTACCCCATACCTCCCTCCCACCCAAGGCATGGCCTGAGGATTCTACACTAGACAGACAAAACTGAGAACATCTAGTTCCTGGGAGGGAGGGAGGAGCCCTCCAACTGGACTGGACACTTACTTGATTCTTTTTAGGTTTCTCCAGTGAAAATGTATGCTTTTATCATATGTGTAAGACTCTGACTTCCCCCTTACCATCTCCAGCTTAGCATGACATTCAGCTTTCATATTCTGAGTCCTACCCTTCTACTGGTTCCAGAAACCATCATACTTTTGCTTAAATTCCAGCCTCTCTTTAGAATGGAAATATCCGGGCAGTGCCTGTGGCTTAGTGGATAGGGCCCTGGCCCCATATACCAAGGGTGGCAGGTTCAAACCCGGCCCTGGCCAAACTGCAACAAAAAAAGTAGCCAGGCATTGTGGCAGGCGCCTGTAGTCCCAGCTACGTGGGAGGCTGAGGCAAGAGAATTGCTTAAGCTCAAGAGTTTGAGGTTGCTGTGAGCTGTGATGCCAAAGCACTCTACTGAGGGCAACATGGTGAAACTCTGTCTCAAAAAAAAAAAAAAGTTTGCTAGGTGAAATAACTGGGGAAGTGTTTTCTTTGCAGAGGAAATGCATGGGCTATAAAATAGCCTAGGGCAGTTGGAGAGAGGCAAGATGGGTGTGGCTGAGGCTAAGATGTGGTGTGGATGTGGGGAAGTGGGATGGGGGATATTAGGGAACCCAAGACATGAGGCTGAGGAGGAAGGCAAAGACCTTGGATATCACATTAAGGAGTCTGGTCTTGGTCCCTGGAGAGAGTTGTAGGGGGTATGGACTAAGATTCCCCTTGCTAGCTAAGGTTCAGAAGTCAAGTTTGGGTCTGGGCCTGGTAACTCACACCTGTAATGCTAGCATTCTGGGAGGCCAAGGCAGAAAGATCCCTTGAACTCAGGAGTACAAAACCAGCCTAAGCAAAAGTGAGACACCTGTCTCTACTAAAATAGAAAACTCAGCCCAGCATTGTGATGAGTGTCTGTAGTCCCAGCTACTCGGGAGGCTGAAGCAGGAGGATCACTAGGGCCTAGGAATCTGAGGTTGCTGTGAGCTAAGGGGAGGCCATGGCACTCTAGCCTAAGTGACAGAGTGAGACTCTGACTTAAAAAAAAAAAAAAACAAGGAAGAAGTCAGGTTTGGAGAAGGCATATAGGAATCAGAGATCCAGGTTGTATCCCCAGATCTGCTACTCACTTGCCCTCTTTGGGCCCTTAGTTTTCCCATCTGTAAAATGAGGGGTTTCCCAGGGCTCTTTAAGCTTTGTGACCAGGACTCTGTCTATTTAGATGTTACCCAGACAGAATGTAACTGCTTAGAGGACAGGAGAGGAAAAGGTTTGAAGCTCTTACTTCCCTCCTCAGGTACTGACAGACAGACTCCAGATGGTTTCTCATGCCCCAATTCCTGATGACCTGTAAAAGCCATTCCAGCACCCTCAAGACCCCACACTACCCCCGCTCAGCTTCAAAACACAGCAGAGTGTCAGGAAGTGAAAATGAAGCTTCTGGGTTTGCAAGAAAATGTTTACAAATATGAGTCTGGCATTTGGTATCCTCACACTGCTGGTCCCAGGGCTTAGCCTGCCCAGCTGCCTCTTCATAAGAGGGGAGATTGCCCAGTGTGATGGACCCAATTTTTAGCACAGCAATCTTGGACTTCAACATGTCTCTTGTTCGCTGGGCCAATGCCCTTCTGGCCCCTGCTGCCTGCCTGGCTTTCGTGAACTCCCAGAATCACCCACCCCCACAAGTATACCAAAGACAACAGATAACTTGAGTCACCAATCAGGAGAGACCACTGAGTGAAGGGGCAGAGGGGGTGGTGATGCGGGTGGTGGGTGGTTAGGGGCTCCTCCCTCGTCCCTCCCTACTACCTACCTGCCTTCTTTCCACTTCCTGACTCTTTATCAGTCTTGACCTCAGTTCTTCTTTTGAGCTGGTTTCAGCTAGGGGCAAGAGGCCCATAAGGCCCCACCAGGTCTTCCCTGGGCTTGTAAGACAAGGCTTCAAATGGCACCTGTAGCCCCAGCTACTTGGGAGGTTGAGGCAGGAGGATTGCTTGAGCCCAGGAATTGCAGGTTGCAGTGAGCTAAGATTATGCCATGGCACTTCAGCCTGGGAGACAGAGCAAGTCCCTGACTCAAAATAAAGAAATACTTCCCAAGCCTTCATTCAGAACCTGCAATCCATCTACAAACCTATCTTGGAATCTAAATCTATCCCATCCTTTCTCCTTCAGCTCCCATCTCCTGCCCTAATCTTCTTTAACCATATCAAACCCATTTATGTACTATTTACTATGTGTTGACTCTTTTAATTTATTTTTTGGAGACAGAGTCTCAAGCTGTCGCCCTGGGTAGAGTGCTATGGTATCACAGCTCACAACAACCTCCAACTCTTGGGTTTAAGCAATTCTCTTGACTTGGTCTCCCAAGTAGCTTGAACTACAGTTGCCCACCACAATGCCCGGCTACTTTTTGGTTGTAGTTGTC
>CAUYRH010041781.1:0-11878 GCA_963574655.1 Perodicticus potto | reverse complement strand
CGGGGGAGGCCGAGTTGGGGGTGGGGAGGAGACCGAGTTGGGGGTGGGGAGGAGACCGAGTTGGGGGTGGGGAGGACGGGGTCGGGGAGACAGAGATGGGATGGGGAGGACGGGGTGGGGGAGGCCGAGTTGGGGGTGGGGCGGACGGGGCGGGGGAAGCCGAGTTGGGGGTGGGGAGGACGGGGCGGGGGAGGCCGAGTTGGGGGTGGGGAGCATGAGGGGGACAGACTGGGGGCCCAAGCTCAGGCTGAGGGTCGGGGTGTGCAGGCGGTGCTTCCGCTAAGGTGGCCCTTGTCAGGAATGTCCACCGGCTTCCCCTAGATCGCGGAGAAACCCCCAATGACTAATTACGCCAAGTTCGTCCTCGGCAGCGCCCGAGACAGCAAACTGAACCCGCCACCCCGCGGCCCGGCGCCCGCCCGCTCACCTTCAGCACCTGGACCTCCAGCATCTTCGCGGCGCCGGGTCCCCTCGCCCTGGAAGGCGCGCCCCGGCCCGCGGCCCTCCCCACACACGTCGGCGCCTCGGTCGTCCGCGGCTCAGTCTCCGCGCCCCGTTCGCCCACGCGGACGCTCCGGTTCCCCCGACAGGCCCTGCCCGCCCGCCACAGCCGAGGCGACGCGCTCGGTCCCCTAACTCGACGCAGCCGCCGCCGCGGGCGCTCTCGGCACCTCGCCCGCCTGGCCTCGGGCCTCCCGCACCGCACCCAGACGGCCCGCCCGCCACAGCGCCGCAACGGCCCTCTGCAGCCCGCTCCGCGCAGGCCTCGAGCTGCTGGAGACCGCGTGAGGCGTCCAACGGCCGGACGCGACGGTACGCACGGCGGGGGGCGGAGCGAGGGGCGGGGCGGCGCCGAGGGGCGGGGCGGAGCGAGGGGCGGGGCGGTGCCGAGGGCGGGGCGGGGAGAGGGGCGGGGCGGCGCCGAGGGCGGGGCGGGGCGAGGGGCGGGGCGAGCGCGGAGCGGAACCCCCACGGCCCGCGTTGGGGTATCTCAGAGCCTGTGGACCTTGGCGGGCAGCTCCCCTTCGCGTCTGTATGATGGAGGTCGGGACTCCCCTGTCCACTGCCTCGCGGGTTGGAGGGACAGAGGGGCCTGCCCGGAGGCCCTTTCCTTCCGAATCCCTCTGGGCCCGCCTGCACCCTGTGGGCACTGGGAAGAAGATGCGGGTCGGCCACTGATCCCTGGGCCTTCCTGACCTCCCAGCAACATCCCCACCTGACCTGCGCCTTCTGGAAAGGTTCCCGGTTCTGGCTTTTTCCCCAGCTGGCTGGACGGGCTGCCCAAGTTTCTATCACAGACATTTTTGTCACCACCGAAGGTCACAAACTGCAACCCCATGGACCTGGTGCTGCCCGGACCTGTGTTATGTTTTTGAGGTAGTTCAGGGCTCTTTGAACAGTTTTATGTTTCTATATTCTCATCTAAAAACTGGGACTCGCACAGTGGTTCCCAGAATTAGATGACATCACGTTGTGTGAAACAAAGGACACCCCCAAAGCATGGGGGAAAATGAGTTTTTTAGTACTAGCTCAGTAATCTCGCTTCAAGACAGGAATAAGTCAACAAACGGGAACAAAAGGGAAATGATATTCCTTAAAAATTAAAGGAACCGTGGGTAAGAGAGAAAAAAGTGCTGGGCCTAGGAAGTTTTGTTTACATCTGAATTCTTTAATATTTCAATTGTGAAGAAACATTTTTCTTTGTTTTTTTTTTTTTTTGCAGTTTTTGGCTGGGGCTGGGTTTGAACCCTCCACCTCCGGTATATGGGGCCAGCATCCTACTCCGTTGAGCCACAGACACCACTCTTAAGAAACATTTTCTTAAGCTCATCTTAAATGTGCCAGTAAGGGAACCAACAAGAGGACAAGCAATTGCGCCAGAGACAGCGTGGGAAATGTGGAGTTATGTATTTGGAGGACAGAATGTTCCAGTAAGCACCCAGTTTTGTTTTCGTTGGTTTTGTTGGGTTTTCTTTTCTTTTTTTTTTTTTTTTTGTAGTTTTTGGCTGGGGCGGGGTTTGAACCCACCACCTCCAGTATATGGGGCCGGCATCCTATTCCTTTGAGCCACAGGCGCCGCCCCAGTTTTAAAAGCAAGCTTGGCTGGGCGTGGTGGCTCACACCTGTAATCCCAGCACTCTAGGAGGCTGAGGCTGGTGGATTGCTTGAGCTCAGGAGTTGGAGACCAGCCTGAGCAAGAGCGAGACCCCATCTCTACTAAAAATGAAAAGCTGAGGCAAGAGGATCCCTTGAGCCCAAGAGTTTGACATTGCTGTGAACTAGGACTCCATGATACTCTACCAAGGGTGACAAAGTGAGGCTGTCTTAAAAAAAAAAAAAAAAAAGCATGCTTGACTTGGTCCCACAATCGTGTGTTTTAAAGTCTCAGGCTGCATGAAGAGGAAAGGTGTGTGAACACAGCTGCAAAGGGCATGAAGTTCACCTGTTGCTGCCCGTGGGCTAATGAGTTTTCACCCCCAATCAAGGCACCAGGCAAGCCCAATTCACTTAAAGCTAGAGACCTTGTCAAAAAGTGGTGGAAAACAACAGGATCCGATTTAAACAGGCTCATGCCTGTAGTTCCAGCTACTTGAGAGGCTGAGATGGGAGGCTCTCTTAAGCCCAGCCTGGGCAATGTAGCAAGACCCCATCTTGAATAGGCAGCACCAGAGACAATTCCCAAGCACCAAAGGAAATGGAGAATACAGCCTTCTCCCAGTTCTTAGTGTAGGGACAGACTTCTTCTGTTTGAATAGATAGATGCCATGCTATAGCATGGTGTTTCCCACACTTTTACACAACATGGCTTATGAGAAATGGAGATACAGTAGAACCTCTGTAAGTTGACCACCCAAGGGACTGCAGCAAACTGGTCACCACCGTCAGGAACTGCACAGATACATACATGTGGTGCACGTCCGGTCCCGGGCCGCCAAACAACAATGGCGGCTGCAACCAAAAAATGGCCGGGTGTTGTGGCGGATGCCTGTAGTCCCACCTACTTGGGAGGCAGAGGCAGGAGACTCGCTTGAGCCCAGGAATTGGAGGTTGCTGTGAGCTATGATTTCACAGCACTCTATCCAGGGTGACAGCTTGAGGCTCTGTCTCAAAAAAAATAAAATAAAAATAAAGAGGGGGTCAATGTAGGGAGGTGGTCAGCTATGGAGGTTCTATATTTGTACATCATACTGGGATGAATAGTCAAGTCTGCTGCGATAGGAGCTCACTGCTCTGGGGCTCCAGCCATCAGCCCCCCTGAAGCTAAAATGGATTAGTATCTGTACTGTCACCTTCCCCCCAACCCTGACACAGGTCAGAATTCTTTTTCTTCTTTCAAAGAAATTACTTTGTAACAAGCTGGGATTGGTGGCTCAGGGCTATAATCCCAGCACTCTGGAGGCCAAGGAGGGTGGATTGCCTGAGCTCACGGGTTTGAGACCGGCCTGAGTCAGAGCAAGACCCCGTCTCTAAAAATAGCCGGGCAGTGTGGCGGGTTCCTGTGGTCCCGGCTACTTGAGAGGCTGAGGCAAGGGAATTGCTTAAGTCCAAGAGTTTGAGGTTGTTGTGAGCTGTGACACCACGGCACTCTACCCAGGGCGACATGGTGAGACTGTCTCAAAAGAAAAAAAAAAGAAATTACTCTAACATAAAATGAAAAGATTTCCAGTGCATTTTTATGAGGCAGTTAAATCCCAGCACGAAAATCCAACAAAGATAACACAAAGAACTGTAGATTAATTTCTCCTACGCGTATAGGGGCTGAAATCCCAAATAAAATGCTACCATGTAAACGCTGGGACTAATTAAAAGTGAAGACATCACCAAGTAGGCCGTAAGGCTTACTGAGGACTGAGGAGAAACGTTTAATACTGGCCCGTCACAAACATATCCAGATCACAGCACGGCAAGGGACAAAGTTCCTGACACTGCCATGGCTTATCCAGGCACCCCTGGGCGACCAGATACTGTTAGAAAATTAAATTCTGTCCCATCATGGGAATGATACTCAGTTCTCAAGAGGCCTGGGTGGATGGTGTTCTGTTCTTATATGTGTATTTTGGGGCTCCCCACTCCAAGAGGGGGGGAAAGGGTTAGAAGACAAAGCATTAGGAATGGCAGGGAGAGACATCTGAGACAGGAGGCCCTCCAGTCCTGCTCAGGCCTCTCCACCTGTCAGGGTGCCCGTGGCAGAGGTGGGGAGTGGGGGACAGTATCGAGGAGCTGATACAAGTTATGGCTCGGCACCTGTGGCTCAGGTTGCTAATGGGCCAGCCACATACACCTGAGCCAACGGGTTCAAATCTAGCCCAGGCCCTCCAAACAACAATGACTGCTGCAACCAAAAAATAGTCGGGCCCCTGTAGTTCCAGCTACTTGGGAGGCGAGGCAGGAGAATTGCTTGAGCCCAGAAGTTGGAGGTTGCTGTGAGCTGTGATGCCATAGCACTCTACCCAGGGTGACAGCTTGAGGCTCTCTCTCAAAAAAAAAAAAACAAACAAGTTTTCCAGAACTGGCATAATTCTGTTTGTGGATTTTTGGTCACTCTGTCACTCAGGCTAGAGTGCTGTAGTGTCACAGCTCACAGCAACCTCAAACTCTTGGGCTCAAGAGATCAATCTTCCTGCCTCAGCCTCCTTAGTAGCTGGGACTACAGGTGCCTGCCACAATGCCTGGCTCCTTTTTCTGTTTTTAGGAGAGACGTGGATCTTGCTCTTGCAAGATCTCAAACTTGTCTCAAACTCCTGAGCTGCTAGAGTGCTAGGATTATAGGTGTCTGGCAGAACTGGCATAATTCTCAGACACGGGCACATGCCTGCAATCCCAGCACTTGGGGAGGCTGAGGCAGGAAGATCACTTGAGGCCAGGAGTTTGAGACCAGCCTGGGCAATGTAGCAAGGCATTATTGTGACAAAAAAAAATTAAAAATTAGCCAGGAGTGATGGTACTGAGGCAGGAGGACTGCTTAAGCCCAGGAGTTCAAGGCTACAGGGAGTTATGATCCTGCCACTGCACCCTAACCTGGGTGACAGAGGGAGATTCCCTCAAGAAAGGAAGGGAGGGAGGGAGGGAGAGGAGAGAAAGAAATGGAGACCAAGGACATTCTCCCTTCTCTCCCTCTCAGATATTTGAGTGATCATACCTTGGAGTCAGCGGTTCTAAAAGGCAGTCTGCAAGTATCCAGTTTTAAAATATTCTCATTGTCCTTATCAAAAAAAAAAAAGGATGAAAAACAAGTTTGGCCTCAAAGCTGGCTTAAACATTTACCAGCGGATTTTCTTTGAGAAGAACTCTTTTAGTTTTATTTTTTATTTATTTTGTTTGCATTGAGAGAGAGTAGCGACTGGAAATAGGGCACTCAACTCAACGGTAGAAGCCTGGTGCCTGTCCTTAGACACCTTCGTTATCTTTTAGGGAATTGGTCTGTCCGTCAGAGAAAACCTTGGTTCCCACTGAGGTCGTACACCTGTCAGATTATCCTTACGTTTCTTCCTCTATTTTTCAGACTGCAAATCCACTTGCACAATACCCTTATGTTTCCAGTGTATGAATTTTATAGCTCGAGAAGATTCACTGCAAGGGTATTCTCATATCTTCATTTTGAACTATAAGTTATCGAACTAAAATTAACCTTTGTCTCACTTATTGCTTTATATGTTGAATTCTATTTCATATAATAAATACTAAACTCTTCTTGTTTTATCTTTCCCTTCTTTTGTTTTTTAGCCTTCTAGCAGAATTGTAGGAATTATAACCAATTTACAATTGGGTATTAAAACATTTAATCTGAGGACAGCACCTGTGGCTCATTGAGTAGGGCACTGGCCCCAAATACCAAGGATGATGGTTTCAATCTCAGCCCCAGCCAAACTGCAACAAACAAATAGCTGGGCGTTGTGGCAGGCACCTGTACTCCCAGCTACTCGGGAGGCTGAGGCAAGAGAATCGCCTAAACCCATGAGCTGGAGTTTGCTGTGAGCTGTGTGACTCCACAGCACTCTACTGATGGTTAATAAAATGAAACTGTCTCAAAAAAAAAAAAATTTAATCTTAGAGTCTTATTGTTTTCTTTTTTTGAGTAATTTTCCATCCAAGGTTGGTTGAACCCATGGAGTCTGCAAATATGGAGGTCTGGCTATATGGTGATCACTTTGGGAGAACTTTTGATATAATCAAAATCGTTCATGTGTGAGGCACATTAGAGCCAAAAGAAAATGAGATTTCAAATATCCAATTGTCTGCAGTTTTTGATTGGCATAAGGAAGAATCTAAAAGAAATTCAGGGTCAAGCACAGTGGCTCATGCCTGTAATCCCAGCACTCTGGGAGGCCAAGGCAGGTGGACTGTTTGAGATCAGGAGTTGGAGACCAGCCTGAGCAAAAGCGAGAGTTTGAGGTTACTGTGAGCTATGATGCCACAGTACTCTACCTAGGACAACAGAGTAAGACTCTGTCTCAGAAATAAAATAAAAGTAATTCAGATTCCAAAATTGTTTCCTTAAGAAAGTTCTTGGCCAAAGCAAAAGAAAATGTGAAAAAAACATCAAATTCCCTTTTCTGATACCCTCAAACCACAAGATGAACATACCACTTTTACCCTACCATACTTTATACCTCCATCTCCCTCCGCTTCTATCTTTCCTTCCAGCATAATCCTCTTCCCTCCTGGCTTCTAAAGCTCAATTAACTGTTAAAATTAACTCAACATTCCCCACGCAACAAAGGAAACCTCTGTAGGAACCCAAGGGAAACTTCCCCTTTGCCCTTTAAAGGTTTACTAAAAGTCAGATGGCAAAAGGCAGATTAAAAGAAAAGGTGCACAAAGAAGGAAGGAAGAGAGGGAGGGAGGGGCACACGCGGTCCAACAGTTAAGTTCACGAACTCATCCTAGAGGAGGGGAGAAAGTGCTGTGCACCTCACTGCTGAGAATCGCTCACTCTGGTCACTTTTGACGTACTCCCCTTGGAAAGCTGTGAACTGATGCCAGCACCTACTCCACCCTTCAGAGGACTTTTTCTAGGATGAGTTTGCAAACTTAATTGTCTGACCTCGTACCAATTTATCAACGTGTATGGGGGAGAGCCAGGGTGCCCCTAATCTGAGGTTCTTTATCTTACAATAGATTTAACCCATTTTGTGTATGGTCATGGTTGATATCTATTCCCACTTCAGTGGTTTTATTCTAAGCATTTGCCTTTTTGTTTCTTCTTTTTGCTACTTCCCTTGTCTTCTAGCTTTTGCATTAGCGGTTATGCTTGTTTTTGATTGATTTGAAAAGTGACCATTCTATTTTTCTTTTCTTTTTTTTTTTTTTGAGACAGAGTTTATGTCGCCCTTGGTAGAGTGCCATGGTGTCACAGCTCACAGCCACCTCAAACTCTTGGGCTTAAGAGATTCTCTTGCCTCAGCCTCCCAAGTAGCTGGGACTACTGTTGCCCACCACAACGCCTGGCTATTTTTTTGTTGCAGTTATTGTTTAGCAGGCCCAGGCTGGGTTCGAACCCACCTGCCTCGGCGTATGTGGCCAGAGCCCTAACTACTGAGTGTGGGCATTGAGCCAAGTGATTATTCCATATTTAATTCTACTGATTACTTTTGCACTTAAAAACACTTCATCAGATATTTCTCTATTATCACAAACCTCATGCTGTGGACTCTGCCCTTTCATCCTCTTTCTTATCCATCCCATAGATACTTTTGTTTCTGACAATATATCTAGGATTATTGAATTAAATTATTTTTATGAAAAGGGGGGGGTTTCATTATTTTTCAAAATTGGTTTAAGTATGAATTATGTTTAACATTTGCAATGCTTTTTAGCCATCTTTAGAGTAATTATTCAGACTTACTTCCTATATTTAATTGATGTCCACAATTCACCATCTGGACTTTTTTTTTTTTTAATTTTTTATTTTATTTTTATTTTTTGAGACAGAGCCTCAAGCTGTCACCCTGGATAGAGTACTGTGGCATCACAGCTCACAGCAACCTCCAACTCCTGGGCTCAAACGAGTCTCCTGCCTCTGCCTCCCAAGTAGCTGGGATTACAGGCGCCTGCCACAACACCCGGCCATTTTTTGGTTGCAGCCGTCATTGTTGTTTGGCGGCAGGGCTGGATTCGAACCCGCCAGCTCAGGTGTACGTGGCTGGCGCCTTAGCCCGTTGAGCCACAGGCGCAGAGCCTGGACTTTTTTTTTGAGACAGTCTCACTTTGTCACCCTGGATAGAGTGCTGTGGTGTCATAGCTCACAGCAACCTCCAACTCTTGGGCTCAAGCAATCCTGTTGCTTCAGCCTCTCAAGTAGCTGGGACTACAGGCACCTGCCACCAGGCTAGTTTTTCTATTTTTAGTAGAAATGACTCTTGCTCTGGCTGGTCTTAAACTCTTAAGCTCGAGCTTAAGAGTTAATCGTCCCACCTCAGCCTCCCAGAGTGCTGGGATTATGGTCATGAGCCACTCACTTGGCCTCACCATCAAGACTTCTGCCATGCACTACTACTTCAAAATGTTAGATAAATCTTTCAGTCATCTATAGTACTTCTATCAGGGAATTTCTTCAGAGAGTGTGGACTCTTCAGAGTGCATATAGAAGAGAGGATGATTTCTATAGCTTCCACATGTGGTTGGTACCTGTATGTTCTGTCCAGTGTCCTTCTGGTCCTTCTGTCCAAAGGACCTTCTATGTGGGTAACAGAACAGGTTAGCCCATTACGCTATGACACACACTCAGAAACCTGATTTTGTACCTTCATAATTTTTTACTTTTCTCCCCGCAAATCTGTGGCATTCCTTATCTTTGAAATTCAAAATGTCATCCAGGTGTTATACAATTTTTGTTGATTTTGCTTTGACCATGCACAACAAGGCCTTTTCACCTGAAGATCAACATTTTCCTTTAGCTCAATAAAACTTTCTCTTCTCCAAATAATGTGTTTCCATTTGTTCTGGAATTTTCTTTAAGACATGCTACCTGCGGGATGTCATCCTCTATATTGAATATCTGTTTTTCTTAGGCTATAGAAGCAAAGAGACCCAAGAACAAAAAATCGTTCAGTTCCAGATTTGTCTCAAAGCAAAGGGAACCGCAAAAGGTTCTGAGGCGAGAAGGAGCTTTGAACAGCGGACAAACCAGAAGATGACCTTTCTGATGGGCGTGCAGATGGCAAGCGTGGGCGAGGAGATCAGAGGGAAAGCCACAGCCTTGCAGGCCGTGGTGAGTTTGGACTGTGCGAGGAAAAGCCACTAACGGGTCTTAATGAGGCGAGTTACAGCACATGACTTATGCTCTAATTTCAAGATCACTTGTCCAGCTCTGTGGGAGAATGCATTGGAAGAAGAAAGAAAAACAGTTCCCAGGCTGTGACAGTGCCTTGGGAACAGAGGACTGTGGCTCAGGCTATGGTGACAGCAGTGCATGGATCCAAAGGCAGGATGAAAGAAACTTCTATGTGGGTAACAGAACCAGTGGGCCTTGCTCGACGCCTGCGTGTAGGAAGGGAGAAAAGGGAGGGATTGAAAATGACTTAAGACTTCTTTTTTTTTGAGGAAGAGACAGAATCTCACTGTGTCGCCTTGGGTAGAGTACAGTGGCCACATAGCTGGAGCAATCCTCTTGCCTCAGCTTCCCGAGCAGCTGGGAGTACAGGTGTGCGCCACTACACCCGGCTAGTTTTCTATTTTTAGTAGAGTCGAGGTCTCACTCTTGCTCAGGCTGATCTCAAACTCCTGAGCTCAATCAATCCTCCTGCTTCGGCCTCCCAGAGTGCTGGGATTACAGGCGTGAGCCACCTGCGCCCAGCCGCCCAAATGACTAAGATTTCTAACTTGAATAGTGTATTTTTTTTTTTTTGGAGACAGAGCCTCAAGCTGTCACCCTGGATAGAGTGCTGTGGCATCACAGCTCACAGCAACCTCCAATTCCTGGGCTCAAGCGAGTCTCTTGCCTCCGCCTCCCAAGTAGCTGGGACTACAGGCGCCCACCACAACGCCCGGCCGTTTTTTGGTTGCAGCCGTCATTGTTGTTTTGGCGGGCCCAGGCTGGATTCAAACCCACCAGCTCAGGTGTACGTGGCTGGCGCCTTAGCCCGCTGAGCCACAGGCGCTGAGCCTAATTGCCCCCTTCTATCATCGCCCGATTCAGCAGGAAGCAGTTAGATCGAGTCTTTGCCCTTTTTCCCTAACAGCAGTTAGAGTTTCTACTCAGAGAGGGACAATTGACACAGGACATTTGGCGCCCTAGTCAGCTCAGCGGAGCTGGCGGACCTGCCACCTTCTCCTTGGCGGTGTCTGTGCTGCGGCAGCCGGGCTGGATGACAGGCAAGGAGGGGGACCTCCAACCCCCACCGGAGGCTCCGATAGCCAAAAAGGCCGGCCAACTGCCGAGGAGACACCTGTGCCTTGGTGTCACCTTCACTTTACACTTAGGACTAAATGTGGAACCCCCATTTCCTATGCCTAGGTCAATTTCATGTGAATTTCCTAGGCCTTAATTCCATGAATGGACTGTGTCCATTCATTGATACATTCATTCACTTTGCACCTGCAGAAGGGACTGTGTTCATTTGTTTCCTGGCCAAGGAACCCACACACCTATATATACCCCTAGACTAAAAGTCTAAAGGGGGAGATGGGGAAAAACCGGGAGAGAAACGGAGAGAGCTTTTCTCTCCCCACTTGAGTTCTCTCTCTCTGCCAGGAGCTTTAGTGTTTTCTGTACTCTTTTCTGTAAATAAATTCTGTCTTACCACTGGAAAAAAAAAAAGAAAATGCCATGAAGGCTATGTTAAACAGTTTGATGAAAACATTTCAGATTGTATATGAAACCAGCACATTGTACCCCTTGACTGCACTAATGTATGCAGCTGTGATTTAATAAAATAATAATAATAATAATAAAAGAGTACGGAAATAAAAAAAAAAAATAAGACCAGCCTGGTCCACATAGCAAGACCATGTCTTCACTAATAAATAAAGAAACAATTTTTTTTTTTTTTTGAGACAGAGCCTCAAGCTGTCCCCCTGGGTAGAGTGCTATGGCATCACAGCTCACAGCAGCCTCCAGCTTCTGGAGCGATTCTCTTGCCTCCACCTCCCAAGTACCTGGGACTACAGGCACCTGCCACAACACCCAGCTATTTTTTGGTTGCAGCTGTATTATTGTTTGGCTGGCCCAGGCTGGATTCAAACCCGCCAGCTCAGGTGTATGTGGCTGTTGCCTTAGCCTCTTGAGCCACAGGTGCCAAGCCAAGAAATAAATAAATAAATTTTAAAAATCGCAAACCTAGGAATGGAATTGGTGGCTATACGGTGTTTGTTTAAATTTCTCAGAAACTATCCACCTGTTTTCAGAGTGTCTTAGACATAATTCTAGCCCTAAACTATAAGCTTCCAGAGAAAAGGAACTAAATCTAGTCCCACAAAGGCATAAATGTATTCATGATCTGTATATATGACATAATAAAAAAAAAAAGGACATTTGCACTAGAATGTTTATTTCAGCTCAATTCACAATTGCCAAGACATGGAAACAACCCAAGTGCCCATCAACACATGAATGGATTAATAAACTGTGGTATATGTAGACCATGGCACACCATTAAAAAAAAATTGGAACAGTGCCTGTGGCTCAGCGAGTCGGGCACCGGCCCCATGTTCCGAACGTGGCGGGTTCAAACCCAGCCTCGGCCGAACTGCAAAACAGAAAAATAGCCAGGCGTTGTGGCAGGTGCCTGTAGTCCCAGCTACTCGGGAGGCTGAGGCAAGAGAATCACCTAAGCCCAGGAGTTGGAGGTTGCTGTGAGCTGTGTGATGCCACAGCACTCTACAGAGGGCAATAAAGTAAGACTCTGTCTCTACAAAAAAAAAAAAAAAATTGACAATA
>CAUYRH010041779.1:0-40114 GCA_963574655.1 Perodicticus potto | reverse complement strand
TTTGATCGTACTGTGAGAGATAGCCCTCATAGCATTTTCTTAATCACTATATAAAGACATTGATACTCTACATTTAATAAGTTTCACCAGTACCCTACTAAGATGCACTGTAGGTGTGATCCCACCAATTGCCCTCCCTCCACTCATCCTCTCCCCCCCTTGTTGTCTTTTCATAGACAGCCGCCAGATTAAGGTGGTTGACCATTAAGAAACTCAACCCATTCTTTGTGCAAAAATGTCACCCATGCTACATCTGTGACATATTTGTTGAAAAATTGTCATACAGTGCTTACAAAAGGCTCAGGTTTTAAAATTTATTTATTTATTTAAAATAACACATAAACTACTGGCTTAACTTTAGCTGTAGCTCTGTGTGCTAGAGAAGCTACCAGTACATGATGCTATTTTAGATTATATTCATCACACTTCCACATTATACATCCATTACTATATCGGCCATCGGATTCCTAGGAGTGTAGGTACGTGATTAGCTGGCTTGAGGGGAAATCCTTGCCCAGAGCCCCCCAAAGATTTCTACATTACAAGGTAGTACCAAGAGCAAGCAGGAATAAATGCAGTACTTTTTATAAATAAAGATACTAGGATACTGATTGTTTTGGGCTGGAAGAAGTCTGCGATTTCCAAATACAGGAGACTGTTTCAGAAAGGGGACATGTCCTGAGAAGGGTTTGCAGAATGCAAATTAGAACCCTTATAGTCTCACAAGGAATGATGGTTCTAGACATTCCCACTTTTGGCTCAGAAGGAAAACTGACTGTAGTCTCTTCTGGAATAGTCTTGGAAGGGAGCTTTGAGATCAAGATATTTGACCACCTCATTATAGAGACGGGGAACTCAGACACTCATTCAGGTGGAGATTGATGTGATTTGATTTATATTTACAGAATCTCTTGGACGCCTCTGTGGAGATTGAATTGTAATGAGTCTGGGGAGGGGAGCAAGGACACCCACCTGTGGGCTGGTCCTGGAGGTCGGGGAAGAGGTGGTGATGGCCGCTGAGACGGTAGCAGGTGGGAAGAAGTAAAGTGGGTAGACAGAGGCTGTCTTCTGGATAGAGAGATGAGGACTTGCCTCTAGACTTGTGTGAGAGGGGAGCAAATAGCCTTAATTTTTCAACTTGAACCTCTGAAGGGATGAACCCAGAGAGGAGTTTGCAGCAGGCTGGACAACAGTGTTCACCACGATTTACATCTGTTTTTAAAATAACCTCGAGATCTACAAACCAGGGCCTGCCATGCCAGAGGGCAGATGCGTATTCCTTTGTTCCTTTTCCTGTAACACTGCATGCAGGGCTGGGTTGTGGGCTGGAGTGAGTTCAAGGTTACTGCAGGTGCCCTCCAGGGGCTCACCCTGCCACGCACTTTCCTAGTGACCACAGAGCTGAAGAGGATGTCTCTGGGTAATCACATGATCAGCTTCCTTGCGTGGGAACCCCGAATATGCCTTCTTAAGGGACCACTAGCACCTTTGTATGAGTCTGTGAACTTCGTTAACCTACCACTGACTTCATCACCATCCATTCATGGGGACCACATAATGTTGGGTCCCAGCTTGAGAGGATGCTTGTCATGCAATGTGACATTTCTCTGCTCCCCGCCACTCTGCTGTTTCTCGTGCCCCCTCTTTCACTGTCCTTCTGGGCACCAGTCTGTCCTTCCACAGTGATTGCATCCAAGCCAATTTCAATCAATACCTTTGATTATTTCAAATTGAGATAAGCTCTGCATTTAGCGGATGATGACAGTTCTACTCAAAATGTTGCATATTTGTACACTGTCCCTTAGGTTGGAAAGTGTCAGGATTCTTTAGCAAAGGAAAACATTCTCTAGGCTTAATGTTTAAAATTCTTAGGATAGTGTCTCCTTCCTGTGGCCTGCAGCTTATGAGTTCAGCAACCCTGGGCTTTGGAACAGCTGTCCCTCGTTATGACACTTGGCTGCCCGTGACTTCACAAGATGGAAAGACAACCCCCACCCCCGGACTGTATTCACCTTCATGTGTGGCCGTGAGCGAGTGCGGCGTGGACAAGCGTTGTCTTTCTGAAGTGCACCTTCTGGTTGTCTTGGAACCCTGTTTCCTCCCTGAGAACGTCTCTCCCCACACTTGGGGATTTTCACTTTTCATTCTACAATATGGCTCAAGGAAGACTTTTTTTGCTGCTTTTAGGGGTTTTGTTGGTTATTTTTCCCTTTGTTTCCCACTTAGATGCCCTTGTAGCCTGCATGATTTTTTTTTTTTTTTTTGGCCTGTTTGGAGAGAGGCACCATAGGGGAGGGAAGAGAGGCAAGCCTATAGGATGATGGGAAAATCCTTCCCCAGGTTCACACTGAAGCATCTTGGAGGGAGTTAAAGTCTCTTTCTCAACACTCTTAGGATGAGTTTTCTGCAGTGTCTCGGCAAGATCTGTCCTGGGAGGAGCAGCAGCCGTGTCCTTCTAGACAGCCTGTGTGGAAAAAAGGAGGAGCCCAGGCAGAATAACACCAGGCAGAAAGGTCCTCTCAGCATTTGGGGGACGGGAAAGCACAGGACCCTTTCCCTTTGAACCTAAAACCAATGTAAAAGGGAGAGATAGTGAAAAAGCACTGGGTGTGTGTGTGTTTTCTTATTTTGGCAAATATAAACAAGGCCATGAGGTGCTTTGCTGAGTGTCTCCATCTTGGACTGTGAGCTGCTGCATGGGTAGGGACATCTTGTTTGTCCCCTCAGGCCCAGCAGAGGGACACAGTGATATCCAGTAGCTGCATAGCCCCTCAGTCCAAGGGCATTGCTCCTATCTAAAGGTGCACCACTTGATGGAATTTGGACCCCACGTGGAGGGGGAAGGGAAGCACTTTTGGGTCGCCATATATGTTGTCACAAGAAACGAACCCTAGAATTTTGAATGGATTCAAATCAAGAAAGTCCAGGCCAGTGTTTTTCCATGTTTTTATCTCACGGCACACTCGAACCTATAGTTCCACTTCGGCGGCACAAGCAATTAGGTTGATTGGAAAAAAAACTAAAAAAATAAAAAAAAGAATACACTTACTGTGCTTTCAACTTATTTTGAAAATAACTTAATAAATGATCTTTAAAATTTTCACTGCATACTGGTTGACAATCACTGGTCTAGACAGTACCAGAAAGGTTACTAATACATGGTTAAAAAAAAAAGCTTTTCCCCACTTCTAGTCTGAGGCACAGCTGGAAAATGCTTGCACCTAAATTAGTTCTCACTTCACTGCTCCGTTCAGGTAAACTGACGTCCTGGGAAGCACTGTAACTTAGCGTTTTATAGGATCTCACAGGAATTTTTACATATGGTTTCAACTCAACTCTCATTATAATCACTTACAAGTAACTATTCACGTTTTTTTCTTAGCGTCTAATCTTGGTGGAAAATGCTCTTTTTATTAACCTCATGTTTCCCTTCAAGATCTGTGATGCATTTGAGGACTATACCTACAGTTTCACTCATGGCATGTCCACCCCATGCTGACTGTGGGCCTCTACGTAACTTTCTTTGCCTTCCCAAGTCTCAGCTTCCTTGTTTGTAAACAGAGATGATGAAATACTCATCTCTCTAAGACAGCGTCAAACCTGAGTGATGTGGGCACAGATGAAGGATGCCAGGACCAGCGCCGTTATGACGAGGCTTGATCTAACTTGCAGTCTGTTACCTTTGCCCGGCAGGCCTTGTTTGTCCATGTCCGCTTTTGTGGTTATTATTTAAGAGCCTATTTTTTTTTATAGGGGATGTGGGAAAGGGTGATTAAGCATAGGTTATTCAGTTTACACTAATGAATTTTCTTTTTTTACAGGCTGACCATCTGTCAGGGAAGTGGCAGAAGGCATTCCAATGGGCCTGAGTTGAATTAAATTAGGAGATAAAAGTAATAATAATGGCTTTCCTCCAAATGATATATATAAAAAAAAAAACTGTCCACTTTTTTCCTATTCTGCTGTCCCCACATTAATCCAAGCTGTCCTCATCTGGACTGCTCACCTGCAAACTGCTCCCCCTCTTCCCATCGCCTCCAGATCCAGTTTTTTTATACTGCTCAGAAAGAGCCTTTTAATATTCAAATCTGGTTAGATGACCCCTTCCTGTTCCCCTTCCTAGCCTTGAATAAAAACCCAAGGATGAAATAAAAAAATGGATGACTTGGCCTGTAATTCCAGCATAATTTGGCCTCTTGCCTTTTTCTCCCCAGTCCTCTGTGCCTAAGGCTGTAGCCCTACTGGCCCTGTGCCGTTTCCCTCCTGGCCCTGGGGACGTGTGCTCTCCTGTTCGTCAGAGGGCACCTCCTGCCACTGCCACCTGAAAAGGTCCTCTGTGGGTCAGGTCTCACTGGACGCTCTGCGGAGACGCATTCTCCACCCCCTACGGTAACGACTCCCCACCCCGAAGATCTCATCGCATTCATTGCAGATTTATTGATGTGGTTGCTTGTCCTATTACCTACCGCTGGCTCTCCCAAACCCATCTTGGTGGCTTTGCTGAGTGAAAAGTGTTTCAAGCCCTCTGGAGGCTCCCAGCATCTTTGTGAAAAAGATAAGGTGCAGAGGTGGGGAGACCAAGGCTCACTGTGGTAAACCTTGGAAACGGAGGAGCAGGGTCTCAATGTCAGGAGTCTGAAGCTGAGCCTAGGACTTGGACAGCTCCAGTGCTGTGCAGGCAGACACTCTGTCTGTTACGGTCTAAAAATGCATTAACTGGCATTGGTTGAGGTGGCCTCATCTTTCGTGAAGCACTTAACAAGCGTTCTCTGGTGCACACATCACCCGCTAACCTTGTCCTGGGTGTATTCCGAGCCCATCCTTGTATGATCTGCACAAGGACCTCGTAAGGTAGCACATTGTAGGGCCACAAACTGGGTGGCAAAAACTAGGGAGATTTAGTGCCTCACAGTTCTGGGGCGGGAAGCCCCAAATCAAGCTGTTGGCAGGGCTGTTCTCCTCCGAAGCCTGTGGGACATTCTTTTCTTGCTTTCTCCCAGCTTCTCGTGGTGTGCCGTGATCTCTGGCACCTCGTGGCTGGCAGCCAGGTAGCTCTTTCCTCTGCCTCCATTGTGACAAGGGTGTTCTTTCTGTGTGGTTCCTTCCTCCGAGTCCATCCCTCTGTCCAAATTTCCCTCTCCTATAAGTACACCAGTCATATTTAGATTAGGGCGCACCCTGGTGACCTCACCTTAATTGGTCACTTTCTGCAAAGAGTCTGTTTACAGATAAGGTCACGTTCCCTGCCACGAAAGGTTAAGAGTTTATTTACTATAACTTTTTAGAGGACATAGCTTACCCCATAGCAGAAACACACCCCATTCCGTTTTCACAGATAGACCCCATAACACACGCAAAAGTTCCTTGGTTCGCAATTAGCAATGACAAGTTCAAAAACAGATCATGACTCTTAATGCCCATACTTGGTTTATGGACTGGGCTGTTTTTAAACCTTTTAAGCTTGGTCAGTAGATTCAGTTGGCTTTTTAAAATGTAAAGTAAGGCCCATTTTCTCTATTGAAAGTGGGCTTGGGGGGCAGCACCTGTGGCTCATTGAGTAGGGTGCTAGCCCCATATACTAAGGGTGGTGGGTTCAAACCCGGCCCTGGCCAAACTGCAACAAAAAAATAGCCGGGTGTGGTGGTGGGCATCTGTAGTCCCAGCTACTCGGGAGGCTGAGGCAAGAGAATCGCCTGAGCCCAAGAGCTGGAGGTTGCTGTGAGCTGTGACACCAGGACACTCTATTGAGGGCAAGAAAGTGAGACTTTATCTCAAAGGAAAAAAAAAAAGAAATTGAGGTTGGCTTGGAGAGGCAGAATTTGTAAGCGTCTGAGTATGACTCTCCCTGCCCACTTCTTCCACATTGAGAATAAAGTGTCTGATACTCTTTTAAAAGGAGCCACGCCGTTCTTCATTTTAATTGGTGGGGGAAAAGTTTATTTATTATTAGGTGCTTTTCTCTCAGAATAGTTCCCTAAAGTTGGTACAATATCTGTGTTTTTTCCGGCCTCTTCCCAGGAATCATTAACAGCCTTAGCTACTGATTTATAATCACATTCCCAACAAATTCCACGGTTGTTAATGACCACTTATTTTTCTATACAAATGATTTTTGCTCTCCTTCCTGAGGACAATTAACAGAGAAACTGCTCATAAATTACTGATAATGATCAGTCTGTCAGAGATGATTGTCAAATGGTGCCATCATCCATAGAAACTAGATAAAGTTATTTAATTGCTAATAACAACAGAACAGACAAATTGCGGGGATTCATTTTTACTTTGTTATTGAGAAACTTCTGACGTCTCCTTCCTGGAAGTTAGGCAGGATAATCTCTTTCTTTTTTTCCTCCTGAAAGAAGGGGAAAAAGAAGAAATAGTCATCAGAAATAGGCTCCCAGCTTTTTGAGGTTTTAAATAAGGTGGCTGGTCTTTCTAAAGTAGAGATCAAAGAAAATCTCCTCTGGAACACAGTTCTTCTGGTCAGGTAGCAGGAGTCTTGGTCATGTTTGAAATTTTTTTCTCAGGATCACATCTTTTGTTTTTTGCATCTAGACCTCAGCCTTTAAATGTGATTTTCTTGAATTCTGGAGAGAAACAGTGTTAAGCCACAGAGTTGCCCACAATTTGGAAGGCAGACTGTAAGACAGGCTGGAGTAGACTCTTAAGTGGGAAATGAAGGAGAGCACTCAGGGCATGTTGACTCAAAGGTCTCTACACTTACAGCCTTTATTATCTATTTCATTATTGACAAGCTCAATCAGACTACTCATTGGAGTGGAAATTGCAGGACCTGCTGTAAACTTAAATCCTATAAAGGATAAAGGTGTTTTACATAGTGTAGGGCGGTTTACATGCAATCCAGCTAACTGTGTCCCTTCCCAGACATGCCTTGAACATTATTAGTCCTGGGGATTGCTGTGCTTTAATTTCTTTTCCCTCTAGTCTTGTAACTTGTTTTGTTGTTTTGTTAGATGTCAGCCACTGTCAAACAAGCTATGGTGATTGTTTGAAATATTCTGGAAGTTTAGAAAACAGTATGGTGCTTAAAGGAACAGAGATGAGAAATCCGAAGGGGGTCTTAATGTAGCAAATGTAACAAATTAAGGTAGGATGTAGGGACTCCCCAAGCTTTCCAGGTTTTGTTAGGAGAAGAGAAGCTACAACCAGCAGAGTTAGAAGGAATGAGGTTGCAAGGTTGTTCATGTACTGATTTCTTCAGAATTCCTTTAGTTTTAAGTGAAAGTATTTTTAAATTTCAAATACTCTTAAAGGAAAAGATTAGATCATGGAACTGGCAAGCACAAAGGGTAGAATTCAGTCATGTCAAAAGGTTTCACGATGTCACAAGAACACTGATTCTCAGCTCGGTGCCCGCAGCTCAGTGAGTAGGGCTCTGGCCACATACACCAAAACTGGCAGGTTTGAGCCCAGCCTGGACCTGCTAAAACAACAATGACAACTGCAACCAAAAAATAGCCGGGCGTTGTGGCGGGCGCCTGTAGTCCCAGCTACTCGGGAGGCTGAGGCAAGAGAATCATTTAAGCTCAAGAGTTTGAGGTTGCTGTGAGCTGTGACGTCACGGCACTCTACCGAGGGTAACATAGTAAGACTGTCTCAAAAATAAATAAATAAGTAAATAAATAACTTGATTCTCTCTTGTCAACAAGCTGCTTCCTTGCATGTTCTCTGAGAAGTTAGCAGCCTCTTGGGAATACCTCACAAGATCCTAGAGAAGGCTCTGATTGGCCCAACTGAGTTAGGTGCCTGCTTCTGAGCAAATCCCTGGACTCTAGGGAGGGAATTTTCTGATTGGCTGGCCCTACCTCACATCACCTACAAAGTAAGGAAGGGATGAGGGGGTTCAGCTCCACCTGAACTATACGGACAGAGGAAGAATGAGACAAGAGCAGTTTTCCCAAGTAAGAGATTTGAGGTAGATTAGAAAAACAAAACCAAAAACCTCACACGCACATACATACTCACACACACTAGTAGAGAGACCTCATTCACCTTGTACGGTCTGCTGGCTGCTGCCCGCTGCCCGCTGGGTTTGCTTCCCTTGTCTGTGCTCTTGCGGAGACTCTGACACTTCCCCAATATTGTCTAATGGGGCAGCAGTTTCAAGGCCCCCTGAAAGTGTCCACTGTTTATACTTAGTGACTGATCTAAAATGCTGTTCACGTGCACCTCCAATCACAACATGTTTCTCTACTAGTTCCAACATAGTATTGACTACGTGTGATACTTACTTTTCCATTCTTGAGATATTTAGGAGAGTGTTCTCCAAATCCATCCAGGTAAATACAAAAGATGCCAAGTCTCCATCTTTTTAACGGCTGAGTAATATTCCATGCTATACACCTATCACAGCTTATCAAATTCATCAGGCCCATGAGAGAGAAATACTAATTCTAGGAGGATGTGGGAGGGGGGTTGGTAAGTTCTCACCTAATGGATACCTAGTGGTAGGTGGCACACCTCCTGGGTGAGGACTCAACTATAACTTGGACTTTACCTTACAAACACAAACAGTGTAACCTGATCGTTATGTACCTTCAGACTAATCCAAAATTTAAAAATAAACAAACAAAACATGCATGTTTCCCTTCATTCTTCCTGGAACCCCTGTCCCCACCAGCGCACCTGCACCTCTGACCATTCTTCATGGCACCCTGCAGATTTTGTTTGTTCGAGAATGTTTTCTAGCAGGAGCCAAAAACAATTTGCTTCTCTTCTGCATTCCCACTGAAATTTGTATCTTTTCTTATAATACTTATAAGGGTTCCAACATTTTGGTTTCTAAGAATGGATGCCTTTCTTGAGAAACAGTACTTTTTTGTGATTCTTTCTTGAGCATTTTACATTTATTAGCACAATGCCTGGCAGTTGAATAGGCGTTTAATTCTGCTGAAGTGAACACTTGGTTAACCCAAGTACCATATTGATCTGGTTGTTTCACTCGTGGGAATATGAGTGTGGACCTTAGACTATTGTCTGGAAGAGCACAGGAGAACAGTCAGCTGACTTGAGTAGAAGGTTTCAGGGATCTTGGGTGGGGTGAGCACTAGGGGACTTAACATTTTGCTTCACCTGGCCCGATTTTGCATGATAATTGCTCTGACTTCTGGGTTGCTGAGCGCTCAGAGTAACACAAAGCAAAAGCCTTCCTGGATGTCTGTGTAGACCTTGCCCAACTCAGAATAAGCAGCTTTCTCTTTTATCCATCAAATTGTATGAAGCACCTACTATGTTCTGGGGACACTTGATCAGTAAATATGTATGTGACTGCTACCCCTTCTGCTTGGTGTGTTAGACCAGTCTGGGGCAACCCCTTACCACCTGTGACTAGTTATTTCACAACTCTATGCCTAAATTTCCTTGACTAGATCTGTTACAAAGACTGAGGGACTAATGATTGCATATTGCTTGGTATACAGCGAGTACTCAACAAATGACAGCTGTTCATTGCCTGGTGATGGGTCAGAACTAGAAGAAGAAAGGAAAATTCATTCCTTGCAGCTACTAGCTTCTGAAGTCTGCAGGCTGGTGGAACAGACGATTAATCCATGATTATATTTGAAATGTAAATTATGACGTGATCTGAAGAGGAGGTGCTTTGTGTTAGGAACACTTAAAATATGGGAATCTGTGAAAGCTGACTTGGGAGTGCCTATCTACTCTAGCCACATAGAAGAGCATACATAGGTTAGAGCCAAAATGAACAAATTATCAGTTTTTGGTGACTGATAATAGAGCATCAATTGTGGACAGCTGAGATGGCCTTTGTCCAATCTGGATTTCAAAGCTGCTGCAGGTATCACTTCAATTACATCTCACGTTTTGCCAAGATGATTCTTCTTTCTCAATGCATTGGCCATTTCAGATTTCTACTTCAGAAATCTTATCTACTCCTTAAATTTCTGGGCATTATTTGAATTCCGGAAGAATTGTCCTTTCTTCTTCTAGTTCTGACCCATCACCAGGCAACTCAGAACATCCAGGGGTTCAGCCCAGAGAGTCGGGGAAGAGTCCCCATGCCCCCACCTTTCCTTGGTACCCTAGATTATGCTCCAAAAATCATGTCACAACTTACTGCTGCCTGTTGTGGCAACCGTGTCCTTGTGTATGGCTAAACTATGCCCACTATCTTAAAAGCTGCAACGCATCCAGTAATGGTTGGTCCCTTTGAAATTCCTACTTTAAGGGGGATCATATGAGTGAATAAAGTAATGATGATGAAAGTGTCTGAAGGAAGGCAGCTCAGGTCATTTTAAAAGGAGAGAATGACCAGTGTTGGAGAACCACTCAGCCTCTGGGGCCTGGAAACCCCAGGCTGGAATTGCTGTCTTCAAAATAGGGGTAATGACGTCCAAGTCATGGTTCTTAGTGGACACTGAAGGCAGTGCTACTGCGAAGCCCCTAGAAGATTGTCTCGTGTGTGATAGTTGCTGAAATAGCTATAGCCATGAATCAGTGCTGTGTGTATTGAGGCCTGGAAGAACCAGAATCCTTGAGGGATTTTGAGATTTAATGGGTTTTTCGTTTATCTTCTGATTTGTAGCCTTTGGAAAACAGACTAAATTTCCATATTTCTTTTATTGCAGAAATTTAGAATGACATGTTATATACGCAAATATTTGTGTATTCATTTTTACCTAAAGGTATGAAGAATGCATACACACAATTATATATAGGATGTATCTATATATCAAATGTAATTTACATTATAAAAACAGTAGAATCTGTGTAGTTGACCACCACTCTACACTGACCACCTCCGTGAGTTGACCTAATTTTCATAGATCTGATATGTATATATCAGCACAGTAGGTCTAGTTCTTATGTCAGCCACCTCTGTATGTTGACCAGTTTGTTACAGTCCCTTGGGAGAGCAACTTACAGAGATTCTACTGTATAGAGTATATTTATTGGTATATTCTTGTTATATCTTGTATATAATATAAAATATATGGAATTCTATTGGATTACATATATTCCTGGTCTCTCTGCTGGAATCTTTTCTGAGTAGAAATAAAGAGAATTATTAGTTTATCTAAAGAAAAAAGCATCTGCTATCCCCAGGTTCTCTGAAGGTTGGTTTTTATTATTCTTTGTTTTGACAATTCAGTGGCGGCAGCAACTTGCAGTCACAGCCAGATAGCCTTGGTGTGGAAATGTCCCCGGGTAACAGGACGTGCCCAGTGGTCATGGAAGTCAGTTCTGCTAAATGGGGAGGATTTTATCTGTCTGAATAAATATTTCCAGGGCTCTTCTCACTCTATGGATTTGAGATGTGAACAGGCAAGACGGGTCATCACCGTAAATCAATAGTTTCCATGAAGCCACAGGTTTAGAACTGACAGCAGCTTTGAGTGGAAATAAAAATTGTGAAGCGCAGGAGTAGGCAGCAAATGCTGGGAATGACGTGTGGGGTTCGTAGGACTGTGCAGCGATCGTTTATCTAGTATGGATAAGAAAAAGAATTCTTATCCGCGGATTCTTTTGAGACAAGTTAGCTAATTGATGACTGGCAAGAAAGGAAAAGTAGACATAGTTGGCGGAGATGAGGCCACCCATGCCGATCGGCATAAGCAGTGTCCACAATCCAGGGTTGCTCCGAGACTCAGCTAAGGGCTGAACCCCTCTTGTCACGGCTCACTCGCCTTTGTGCTACTTACCAGTTGTCACAGAGGTGATCACTGACGGGGCGGAAATGGATGATGTTCTAAGGATGAGAAAGGAAAGGAAGATAAGAAGCCGAGTCTTAAGGAAGAGCCACTTGAATGAGTGGTTGGAAGAAAAGAGAGGAGAAAAGGACATTAACAAGTGATCCAGGTGAGGACAGTTTCCTAAACAGAGGAGAGAATTTCATAGAGACAGCAGCTGTGGATTGTGCTGAGTGCTGTAGTAAATTTGAGGCTTAAGAGGAGTCCTTGGACTTAACCTTCTAGTGAGTTGATTTTCTACGTTTTGTATAACTTTGTACCTAACTCTGTGTGAGCTCCCTGAGAGCAGCGTTCAGGGTATATTTATTCATTTCAGGACCCCCAGGGCCTGCCAGATACATTGGGGACCAATGACTGTTTTGAAAGAATGAATGAATGAATGGTAGATAAATAAATGTGGACCTTTCTCTGCACAGTGAAAATTGCAAAGCGTGAAAGAGGTAATTAGAGATTGGCAAAACAGGGTGTAAGAAACCATGCTAGATAGGTGGCTGCTCTAGAGGTTCAAGAAATAGTGCCCCTTTCCTTCCCTGCTGGGTAGGAACCAACCGGGAAACCAGCTGACCAGGGAGGCAGAAGGAAATAAACAACCTTCTTTCATTGTAGCCAAACGATTTTAAGGATCTGATCCCATGCCCGTGAAATGTCTGGAGTTGGCGAATCTATAGAGACAGAAAATAGATGAGTAGTTTCCTGAGGCCGGACAGTAGACTGCACATGTACACAGGGGTTTTCTTCTGGGGTGACGAAGTGTTATAAAATTAAATAATGGTCTTGATGGTCCCAGGGTGTGAATACACTAAAAACGACTAAATTGTGTACCATGAATCAGGGAATTTTCTGGTGTGTGAACTCTATCTCTATAAGGCTATTTTTTTAAAATAAAAGAAAACAAATGAAGTAAACACAAATTAAAATGTGTGCCCAAATGGGTTCTTTTTTACTCTCCTGATTTGTTCAGATTTGCCCAAGAATCACTGAGAGTAGAAACCTTCAGACCCACCTTCCCATCCAGTCCTCACAGACAGACAGACTGACATGTTCACAGATACTTAAAGAGTGTCCAGGCAGAAAAGGAGTCAAGAGTGCAGCCTTTCTGCCAATTGTAGAATATGACCAGGGTCCAGGGGACTAGTCTGAGCATGTTCAGGTCCTTTCTTCAAAGTAACGAATCAGGGCGGCGCCTGTGGCTCAGGGAGTAGGGCGCCGGCCCCATATACTGAGTGTGGCGGGTTCGAACTTGGCCCCGGCCAAACTGCAACAAAAAAATAGCCAGGCATTGTGGCAGGTGCCTGTAGTCCCAGCTACTCAGGAGGCTGAGGCAAGACAATCACTTAAGCCCAAGAGCTGCAGCTTGCTGAGTTGTGATGCCACGGAACTCTACGTAGGGCGACAAAGAGAGACTCTGTCTCTTAAAAAAAAAAAAAAAAAAGTAATCGGGTAAACCATTCCTTCACAGGGGTGGAGGAGTTAGAAGTTGGGGAGAGCCCAGGAATATTATTCTAAAGAAATTTCTCCTCAGGGGATCACTGAGAATGCGGGGTCAGTGTGTGCCACCCTCCCCATCCTCACAGCAGCAACTGTGTGTTAGCAACTTAAAAAAATACCTATGGCAGGTGCCACGGGGGACAAACTCGTAAGTTTGGAAGTTTGGAGTGAGGAAGAACAGAATGATGAAAGCCAATGTCGCTGGACTTCACCGTGTCTCTGGAGTGCCAGGCATGTGCTGTGCCCGTGACCACTCACCCTGGCTCTTAACCTACAGAATTTTCTCTGTCCATGTGGCTCTTAGTTTCCAAAAGCTTCCATAGACTTACTCTTTCCTTTTACTTATTTAGGTCAAGAGGGCCAGGATACCATGTGCTTTTTATGTTCTTAGGAGGCTCATTATATAATGAGCATTCCTGTCATTTCTATTCTAAATACTCTTTTAAAATCTGGAGTCCCAGGGCCCAGAGAATCTTCCTTCATTGTCTGTCAGCTGAGAGCAGAGTGTACAAAGAGATTCTCTTGATTTCCTTTACCTCAGTCCTATCCATCGGGCAGATCCTCTAGTCATAAAACCCCTCAGTACCAGTGGTGGTCGGGTAATGGCAGTTCATGAAATGTGGCCTTTCACTAATCCAAGGTCTAGGGCAGTGTTTTGCAACCTTTTTCATCTCATGGCACATTTGAACCTGTATTTAAACTTCTACGCTACACTTAAATTATGTTGATCAAAAAAAAAAAATTAAGAGAAAGAGTATACTTAGCTTTGAACTTCTTTCAAAAATAATTAATGATCTTTAAGAATTTTGGCAGCATGCCTACGGTCCTCTCACGGCACATTGGTGCAGTTGAATGTTTTAATGCATGGTGTATTTTTTTTCTTTGTTTGAGGGCAGTGGAGAAATTGTAGCTCCAACTCCTGGGCTCAAGTGATTCTCCTGCCTCAGCCTCCTGAGTAGCTGGGACTGTAAGTGTATAGTTTAGCTCTGCTCTACACCCAGCTCATTTTAAAAGAAGAAAGAAAGAATGGAGAGTCTAGGCTGGTCTAGAACTCTTGGCCTTGGCCTCAGGTGATCTTCCCAGCCTGGCCTCCCAAAGTGCTAGGACTGTAGGTGTGAGGCCCCACACCTGGACTTGGTTTTCATGTATTGATGACGTCATCCCATCTATTGCGACTTTGTGTGTGTGTTTAGCTGGACAGTGCATATTTGCACCGACATTTAGACATTTGCCTATTCTGGACATTTTCTCATGTGCCTACCACAGTGTCTGCTTATTAGTAAATTCCTGTTCATTATCCTCTACGTAAGGGTTTGAGGTCATCCACATTCAGAACATAGGAGGGCTGACGTCTATTAGTTCAGGTATTACTGGATGAAAGGGGCTCTCCATTGAAACTAACGACTTTTTTTTTTTTTTTTTGCCCTTAGTAATATTATTCTTTAGGATACTAGCAAAACTTCCCCTGGACTTCAGAATTGTAATTTCAATCTTTTATCCCTCCAGAACTCCGAACATCTAATTTACCACGATTCATAAAAGACGAGTCATAAACCCTGTCTTTATTTAAACGTGGGCGGCATTGACTTCCCTCGGTAGGAATCTTGCTCTCTTTATCAGTCTCAATCTACTTATCACGGATCCTGCCTGTGTACAAAAAGCCATCTTTGTCAGCCAGGGGGAGGTTTTATTAACTAAAAGTTCATTTGTTCTGCAAGTGACACTATCTCTCTGGAATTACCAGATGTTGTTCACACTGTGCTGGCTCTCCTTTTATTCTGATGATGGCAAATGTTGAATGTGGTGAACAAATACTGGGCCCTGTCCTCGGTCATCTTAAATAAATGTGATAAAATGAAAACATGTCTCCTCTGAGGTCTCATTTATTCCCAGGAAGTCCACAGCAGCGCCTGAGCGCAGACAGTGAAAGACAAACCATCCATTCCCTGGGTGTTCTTGTTGTTTTACAGATTCCATTTTTGATGAATATATAGGGAGAGATAAGGTGGAGTGTATTTAAATGATGCCACCGTACCATTGCCAAATTGTTCTAATTGCGTGATATTGACAATTTAATATCTTGTGGTGGCCTTTCCTAGAAAATTGCATTTAAAAAGAAAATGTGGCGGGGGGGGGAACATAAACAAATGCAAATAAGCAAATTTCTTAGGACTTGGACTCTAAAGGGCTGTATTAATGCAAGGTGTTCATTTCTTATGATCATTTCTTATGATTTCTTAGACTCAAAAGGGTTTGTATTAATGCAAGGTGTTATGTTTTGACCCTTGCTTGCTGCTGTAGCAAGGCCATGATTGTTTCTGGAGGAGGAGTGGAGGGGATTTCATTTAACTGGATGATCACAGAGCTGAGATTTTTGTCATCCATTGTTGAACCATGTATTAAATATTTATAACAGAAAAGAAGTGAGAAAGAACAATCTGTCAAAACAGACATTTTGGAATCACCATGCCCTTCTTTTGTGGGTGATGCATGACACCCGTGAATTAAGCTTAAAAAGAGGATATAAAGCAGGATCTTGCTTTCGCAGTGGGGAGAAAAACTTATGAATGCTTTGATAATAATTGCTAATAATTATATTCAAATCTTATTGCATCAAGAAATTGAGACGTGAACCAGACGGAGGCAGTGAGATTTCACAGTAACAGCCACACTTTCTCTAATTTATTACATTGTCATTCGTCTTGTGATTTAAAATCCCTTTTCACGGTCTGCAGTAATATATGGAATTATTAAAAGTTGGGGACTGTCTGCTGTTCAGAAATGTTGAAAGAAACGAACTATTGCCGTGGGTTGTGCCAGAGTCCTGTTGAAAGGGTAGTTAAGCATCGCTGATTAATTCCCATTCTGTCTCCAATAAAATGGGGAAAAGGGCAACGTTCCCTTCTTACCAAGTCTCTTGTTACAGACGGCAGCCCAGGAGTGAGTTGCGTAAGCATTTTCTTTCTCCAGTGTAAATTGATTTGGTGTGAAAAATCTCAGCTGGTTCCATTTCAAGGCAATGTTTTATTTGGTGGTGCAGGACGAATGTAGTGCTAAGTAGATTTGTAGGCTAATTTATTGGGCATTTTAATATTGCGTGCGCCCTACTCTGGAGGGGTGCTAAGTGCTTGACCAACACTCCCCTGGCTGCGTGCTCCTCGGAGCATGCTCAACTCATCTTAATTAAATTCCTTCTTGCAGCAACCTCATTTTCACTCATGGGATACATTGCTGTCAACCTGAAATATTTTTTTTAGGAAAATTGAGATATATTTTTCAGAAACTGAGCCCTTTTTTTCTTTTTAAGACGCCAAATATGAGTTGCTTAAATTAATATTAAGTTATTATGTACTCCAGGTCCGTGCTTTACAAGTCTTTCAAAAAATATCTTCTGGCAGCCTGGGAAGAATGTGATAGAGGGCGAGGATAATGTGTAGGTATGTTGGGTTAGTGATGGGTGAAATGACTTTATGTGGCTTGTCCCCGCCCCCCCATTGTCAAATGCAACCAGAGAAAACAGTTTTGCAAAGGGAAGGTGAGAAAAGAGCCTCTCGCAGGGCTGCTTGGGCTGCTGCTGTGGGTACCCTGCTGAGATCTTCTCTTGCTATCATCTCTGTTTTAGAAAAAGATGAGTTTATCCTGACCTATGCATTCTTTGAGAAAACACAGATTTCCTGCTCTGGAAATGGGATCTTTTTTAATTTTATTTGTTATCTATAATTCGAGTCACCTGCCGTGTTAGAAGGACATCGGGCAATCAGCTGCCTCATTTAGAACTTTGTTATGACTTTCAGAAAGTTTCGGTGACAATTTGACACATGAAGCTTTTGGCTTTTGTCCTGGGGATGTGGCAGCTGTCATGTCAATGTCTAGATAAATTGTGCCTTATAACCAAGAGTGGTTAATTAAACAAAACAGAACACCCAAACAGGGGCATATCCAATCCTTTCACACTGGCCCCACTCCCTCCCAGGTGAACGGCGTGTGTCATTTAACACGATGAATGTGATTCCCCCCATGTGTTAAACCTTCAAGCTCGCTAACCCTCGCGTCACAGCCACCCCAGACACGTCCAGCTTCTGAGGAGGGGCTTGTGAACATTCTGTGCCCTCTGCTTGGAATGGGCTCCAGCCCTTTCCACAATCACCCCCTCCTTCTTCATTCAATCTCAACTCAAAAATAGCACTGCTCCCAGAAAAGCCCTTCCTGGAATTTCCACCACTACCACAACCCCAGTTTCCTAGAACAGATAACTCTCTATTTGTGTTTGGTCTCATAGAAATGCATCCTTTTCGTCTAGTCAGATATATACAGTTGAACCTTTGTAATCTGACCCCCCAAGGGACAGGAATAAATCGGTCCACATACAGAGGTGGTCAATGTAAGAAACTTCCTTTGAGTACTTGTGGTGTATGTCCACTCTAGGAAAATTAGGTCAGTGGAGGGAGGTGGTCAGCTTTAGAAGTTATGTATATGGAGGTGGTCAGCTTTGGACGTTATGTATATGGAGGTGGTCAGCTTTGGAGGTTGTGTATATGGAGGTGGTCAGCTTTGGAGGTTGTATATATGGAGGTGGTCAGCTTTGGATGTTGTGTACATGGAGGTGGTCAGCTTTGGAGGTTGTGTACATGGAGGTGGTCAGCTTTGGAGGTTGTGTACGTGGAGGTGGTCAGCTTTGGAGGTTGTGTATGTGGAGGTGGTCAGCTTTGGACGGTATGGATATGGAGGTGGTCAGCTTTGGAGGTTGTGTATGTGGAGGTGGTCAGCTTTGGAGGTTGTGTACATGGAGGTGGTCAGCTTCGAAGGTTGTATATACGCAGATGTGTTTGGATGCCTCCAGTATTCATTCTTCCCATCATGACCATAAAATTGTAATCTCTAAGACCAGATAAGGGAACAAAATACAGGAGACCCTCCACTGTTGACCACCCCTACATTGACCACCTTTTGTTGACCTAATTTTCATAGACCAGACACCTACCACCTGTATGTATCAGTACAATGGACCTAGTTCTGTATGATGACCACCTTTTTATGTTGACCAGTTTGTTCCAGTCCCTTGGGGTGTCAATTTATAGAGGTTCTACTGTATATCTAGCCGTGGAAATACAGTGCTTGTATATATAGATATGTCTGTATGTTTATAGATCTGTTTCTTTTATATCTATCTCTCTATGTCTTTGTCGATATATTGTGTACCTACTATGTGCCGGGTGCTCTTTCTGCATTTGGGATCCACTGGTGAAAAAATCTATAGGACTTCATGGAGTCTTTATTCTAGTAGGGGAGAAAAAACAGTTGAAAAGTGTGCATGACGGGTGCGTACATCATGGTAGAACATGAGCGGTGTTATGTAAAAAAGGAACTAGGAGAGCAGGGGGTGAAACAAATTGTCGCCGTCTTAAATGAGGAGGAGGGGGTCAGGGTGGGCATCCTGGTAAAGGTGGCTTTTCAGCAAAGAGTGAGCTCTGTGGGATGTGGGGGAGGGACATTCCAGGAAGACAAAATGGTCAAAGCAAAAACCTCTAAGTCTACAGAGGACTTCTGTGTGCAAGTGACAAGCAAAGGGCCAGAGGGAATGGAGTGGGAATTAAATTGACAGAATAAGCGAGATGGGGAGGGGGTGTAACCCTCCTGGGACTTGCAGACAGACAATCAGGGCCTTTGCTTTTGACTTTAGTAAGCCGGACTTCTTTATTTCAAATGGATAATTTGGGCTCCTGAATTGAGAATAGATTTTTAAGGGCACTTAATGCACTTTATAGCCACGTACTTACTTGTACGATTATGGTTGGTTTCTGTCTATTGCATAGTCTAGGCTCTGAGAGGGCTGCTGTCCCCTCTGTCTTATTCTTCACTGAATCCTAGGATCAAGCCAAGTGCTTGGCGTGTCATTGTCCAATAAGTATTTCATGTGAAAGACTAAAATGAGTACAGGGCCCATCAAGATGATGCTAGTTGGCATTCACCCCTCAGAGGCATATACTGTAGATAGTCAACATGCAGATTTCAAGCTCAGAACCCAGTTGTATCCATCCATTTAAAGACTACTTCAGCACCACCTCCAACCACAGATTAAGTTGAATTATGTACCTAATGGTTGCTATATGCAACTGTTTTTAATTAGTGCTATCTTAATTTGCAATCTATGATCTTTGATATTTCCAACAAGAAGAAACTGGATGCCAATTTGGAAGGCTTCCCTCCTTAAAAGGAACGTGCTTCATGCCCCAGGCTAATGACTGGAAGAGCTCCCTGTGGACTACTAGGGTAATGATTCATGGGGCAGGGGCCACCCATGGCAGAGCAGAATGTTACACTCTGCTGGGTAAATGATCCAGGTTTTCAGAATTAGTATGCATGCATTCCAAAAATACATATTTACCTGGTAGTCTATAACCCTTCAGTAGAACTGTTACAGTCTAGTAAGTAAATAACATGTTTTTCAAAATTAGAATATGTATCAAGTATGTATTTACCCAATAGGCTGTAACAGTGCTTAAGAAACCTTTCCAGTCTTTAGTTTATCAGGCTGACTTATGGCTGTCGTTTTAATGTGATTTTGAATATGAGCATGGTCTAAAGGAATATGTGAGATTTTTAGAAGGGTTAGGGGCTGCTATGTGGAAGAAACCAAATGTACAAGGAAAATTCAATTTGGTTGTAGAATCTGGTCCTGCTATTCTTTTACTCTTCCTTTTTTTTTTTTTTTTCTTTTTCAAATTACTGGAAGATGGCTGATGACACCGGTGTGAGTTTTTTATTGTTGACATGTCATTGTTGGTAACATAAATATGGCTTCCCAAGTGTTAAGTGAACAGATTTCTGAATGTGTATAGAGGCCAGTTTTCTGGTGGCTCATCTCATGTCCTCAGAGGAATCCAGAGGTTGGATTTTGGTAAATGATTTCATGGCTGTGTTTGTAACACGTAGATTACTGAGTGTAGGTCGTACAGTCTGGGTAAGTCAAGCAGAAGCTATCCATATTTTTATCAACCATCTGGATATGTGAAACGAGAATTGATTTTGTAGAGACTGCTGTGAAGCCATTGAATCTTCAGTGGAATATGATTAACGTCTGTCATGACTGATGTTCAACCTGCAGTTCCACTGATGTTGGCTAGCCGGGTAGAGAATGGGACTCCATAGTTCCCTGGAGTTCCTGGATGTGCAAAGTTGTAGTCAAGAGCTTGGGGCATTCTTCGAACTTGGGAGAGTGATTCAACTGCTGTAAGATTCAATTGTCTCACCTGTAAAGTAGCTATATCATCAGTTCCCACTCTATAAGGTTCTTGCGATTGAGATAGTCCTCACCAATCATGTAGCACTCTGTAAAGCCCATGTTCAATGTTGAATGGACATCATCAATATCACCTATAACAAAAGTCAGCTCAGCTGTGCTGGGATGCAGTGGGGAAGAGGCATCGTGAGGGTAACATAATCCAGGTCTGTGAGCATTTGGTTTGGAAGTAAATGAAGAGACCAGGCGTGTAATTGAATGTTTCACTAATAGGTTATAAGTGGTTGTGCAAGTTTCTAAACATCCCTCATGCTCTAATAAATACTTTTAATTGACAAGTGAGAAAGAAACCATGAATCTGGGACTCTTTGCTTGGAACCACGTGAAATAGCAGTTTATGAAATGCCCTTTAAAACTCCTTGGTGGGTCATATTCTGCACAAGTTGCTTTTTTTTTCTTTCTTTCTAATTGAGAGAGCTGCTATATTTTCAATCTGCATAAATGACCGCAGGTCTTGATTCTTTGCTTGCTCGGCTGTGACTGTGTCCTTGGGCAGAGAACCGTGGGGTTGGCCCCAGAACCCTTGCTTGGGTATGCTCTGTGTGATGTACCTTCTGTGCCCCTGACAGAGTTTTTATCATGTGTTCAATGCGTTATAATTTGCCTGCTTAGACGCAGATGTTGCCGAGGGATGGGGCCATAGAATATGCGATTTCCAAAGGCCTGTGCAGTGTCTTGTATGAAGTTGATAGTCACGTGGTTATTGCCTTATCTTCTGTGGCTCTATCTCTCTGAATTAATTCTGGTCTGTGACACTGTGCAGCTTTCCAGACAACTTTAGCATCTTGTGCAACATGCATCAGCTTTAGAAGTGTTGTCTGTTGACATTATTCATTACGGACATTTACTGAAAGCTTACAGTGGGCCAGGTAATATTCTAAGCAAGTATATCATTATTTCATAGCAATCCATTTCAAGTCAATCTTATCATTGCCCCCATTTATCAGATGAACAACTAAGGCTCAGAAAGAATAACTCCCTGTAGATCAGATAGTAATGGAGCAAAATATCAAATGTGCCATGTGACCCCAAAGTCCAGAGTTCCCAGCCTCTATTCTAGCTTTTTTCCTAAGGAAAATATTATGGCGAGTGTTCAGTAAATAATGAGGTTTCCTCAAAAAACAAAAGGCAGGTAGGAATTAGATTCACTTAAAAACTGTGTACATTTCTGGGAGCGAGTCTAATAATTCTGTGTGCTATATAAAAGTCACTGGATAGTGGTTGCCGTAGATGATTCTTCTTACCCTAGGAGTTAAGATCAATGTAGTATTTTCTCCCACTCCATCTTTAAAATATATATCTCCAGTCTTTATTCTTCCATATTCTGCTTTCTGTCTACAGGCCACCATTGCTATAATATCCTGGTAACCAGATTCCTTGTCTCTTAAAAAAATCCCATCTAAGCCTTTCTCTCAGTTCAGTTAAAATGCTCATGAAGAAGGAGACTTACCCATGTTACCTCACCCATGACAGCTCTGTGTGACCCTGGGGATACAATCCCATGTGGTTATCGCGACTGCAGAGCCTTTCAGGAGCCAGAAAATGCTTTTGTTCCCAGCTAATCACTCTCTGCTCCACCCGATGCTCGTGTGAACACTCCGCTGGTTCACTTGTCCTCAATACCTTACTCTCTCCCTTCCAGCTATTTGCAACCCTGGTTTGAGACATTCTTGTCCCCTTTTCTTTGCCTTACCTACCGTCTTAGTCCATTTGTTGTTGCTACAAAGGGATAACTAAGGCTGAGTAATTTTTAAAGCAGAGAGTTTTATTTACCTCGCTGGTCTACAGACTGTACAAGAAGCATGGCAAAACGTCTGCTTCTGCTGAGGGCATCAGGCTGCTTCTACTCAAGATGGAAGGAGAAGGGGAGCTGGCGTGTGCAGGGACCACATGGTGAGAGAGGAAGCCAAAGAAAGGGGGGGCGGTGAGGTGCCAGACTCTAAAAATTAGTTGTTACAGCAACTAACAAAGTGAGAACACACGCACGCACACACACACACACACACACACACACACACGTCCATATCCCCATATCCCCAGGGAGAGCATTCATATATTCATGAGGAATTACCCCTTCCCCCCGACTCAAATACCTACCATTAGGCCCCACTACCAGTATTAAGGATGAAATTTCAACATCAGGTTTAGAGGGGACAGACATCTAGGCCATAGCATTCTACCTCACCCCCACCAAATCTCATACCCTTTGTACATATAAAATACCATCATCGCTTCCCAGTATCCCCCAAGATATTAATGGGTTTCAGCAATAACTCAAAAGTCCAAATTCTCATCTGAGGCTCAGGGTAATGAGACTCGTTTCCAGCAATGGCCTTGTGAAAAAAAATAATAATGCCCAAGTTGTTTATTTCTAAGACACGGTGATTGTACAGGCATCGGATAAATATGTCAATTCTGAAAGAGAAAAATCACCTGAAAGGAAGGATTAATGGGCCCCATGCAAATGTGAAGCCCAGCAGGGCAGATATGAAATCTTAAAAACTCCCAAATAATCTCCCTTGACTCAGCATCCTGCCTCCTGAGTACACTAGTGTGCAGAGCAAGCTCCCTAACCCCGGGGAAGCTCCATTGCCATGGCTTTGCTCGGAGCAGCCCATGTGACCAGGTTCAGGGGCCACCAGCTGGCTGTAGAGTTGAAAGCCAGCGGCTTTTCTAGGCTGAGGTTGCTGGCTGCTGGTGGCTCTGTAATTCTAGGGTGGAAGACAGTGCCCCCATTTCCATTGCTATCCCAGGTACTGCCCTGGTGGGGGCTGTCTGCGGTTGCTGCACCCCAGGTAGCAGGATTCTGCCTAGACACCGGGCTTCTCAATATGTCCTCCACAGTCTAGGTGGAAATGGCCAAGCTTCCATTGCTGTGGCATTCTGGGTTCCTGTAGACCTAGTGCCACGTGAAAGCTACCAGGACTGTGTGTGCCCTCTGGACTGGTGACCCCAGCAGCCTCTGGGGTCCTATGAGCTGCAGCTGGGCCTGCAGTGGCAGGAGGTACCATCTTGAGGTGGCTCAGAGTCATGGTGCCCAGAGGCTGCCCCCTGAGAACACTCAGTCCTCCTCGACCTCTGGGCCTAGGATGGGAGGGGCTGTCTCCAGGATTCTGAAATGTCTTCAGGGTCCTTTGCGCATCATCCCAACCATTAGCACTCAGCTCTTTTTTATCAGTGCTGGTCTCTCTAGGAAGGGGCTGCTTTCTGGATCTTTTGGGTTTCTTGTCTGAAAGCGCCTTCCTTCTGTACCACATAGCCAGTTTACAAATTTTCCAAATTTTTACTCTCCGCTTCCCTGTCAATTATAAATTCTACCTTTTGATCATTTCTTTGTTGCCATATCTGATTGTAAGCTGTTAAAAGTAGCCACACCACTTCTTGAATGCTTTGCTGCTCAGAAATCTCTTCTGCCAAATACCCTTGGTGATCACTGTTAAGTCCAGCCTTGTACAAAGCCCTAATGCCTGGACACAACACAGCCAAGGCCTTTGCTATGGATGGCAAGATGACCTTTGCTTCACTTGCCAGTAAGTTCCTCATTTTCAGCTCAGACCCCCTCATCATGACTTTTACTGTCTATGTTTTTGTCTGCATTGTAGTTGCAACCACTTAACCAATCTCTAAGAATTTCCAAACTTGCTGCACCTTTTTTTCTTGATCCTGTCCCTCTAAACTCTTCTAACCTCTGTCCATTACTAAGTTCCAAAGCCATTTCCATGGCTTCAGATATCTTTATAACAACATCCCCCTCCGCAGCACCGAGTTTATGTCCTAGTCTGTTTGGGAATTCTGTGAAGAAATACCTGAGGTTGGGTAATTTGTGCATTTAGCTCACAGATCTGCAGACTGAACAAGAAGGATGGAAGTGGCTTCTGCTTCTAGTGAGAGCTTTAGGGAGCTTCAACTCATGGTGGAAGTGAAGGGGAGCTGGTGTGTTCAGAGTCGTTTGGGAGAGCGGAAGCAGTAAGGTGCGGAGTGCCAGGCTCTGTTTAACAGCCAGCTCCCAGGAGAACTAACAGGGTGAGAACTCTCTCAGTCCCCCAGGGAGGGCATTGACTATTCATGAGGTAGCCTCTCCCTTGACCCAAGCATCTCCCTTTAGGCCACACCTTCAACACTGGGGATCTAATTTCAACATGAATTTTGGAGGGGTCAAACATCCAAACCGTGCCGCCCGTATTGTTTCTACCTCTTCCCAGGAAGCTGTCTTCTGCTAATTTCCCTCCAGTCACCAACCCTAAGTTCAGGGTCCCTTCTGTGTGTTCTTATAATATCCATGGTCTATTTTTCTAGCCCCCCCTAACTTTTCTGTTTTCCAAAGCAGTCTGTAAGCTCTGTGAGAATGAAAACCATGAACACCTTACTTACTTACGCACGTTGTAAATGAGTGAATGCAATGGGACAAAAACTCCTGAGTGTCTTTGCTAAAGGATTATTTACATGTTGAAAATAATGTAAGTATGCCACAGTATATGGCACACTTCTTGGGGGTGGCACATAATTATATGAGGGACTTTATCTAACAAATGCAATCATTGTAACCTCATTCTTTGTACCCTCAATGAATTCCAAACAATAAAAAAAAGTAAAAATAAAAATAGAGGAAAAAAATACCGTAATAGCCTTGACCTGAACGCAGTGCATACAGTAAAGTATTATTCAGCCATAAAAAAGGGAACTCCTACCACCAATGACAACATGGATAGACCTGAAGTACGTTATGTAAAGTGACATAAGCCAGGCACGGAGGGGTAAATAAATCCTGTACAATCTCACGTATGTGTGGAATCTACAAAAACTAAACTCAGGGAAGCAGAGAGTGGAAAGGTGGTTGGTAGCAGCTAAGAGTTGCTGGACATGAGGAGATTTTTGACTAAAAGTTACCAATTTTCTGGATTAAGATGAACAAGTTCTACAGATCTTGTTCCCAAGCATGGGGGTGGTGGTGGATGTGTTAATTAGTTTGATTGTTGGTGGTCATTACACAATGTATACATAAGTCATCCTTTGATGCATATTGAATATATTCAATTTCTATTGTCAGTTAGATTCTTTGAAAAAGAATGTAAAAAGCATTTGCAACAGGGATGGTAAACAACAGTGATAACATCATACACCTTATTATAGAAGAGGTATGGCACGGGCACCCAGAGCCTTCCAAATGTCACATCCTCTCTTAATTTTCACAGTAAGCCCTTACAAGAAAACCTTATAAAAAAGAGGGCTAGGAGGATTAGTAGCTAAATTAGTGTGTCAGTCAGTACACAGCAGGCTATGCTGCAGTAACAAATGACCCCCATTCTCCGTAGCTCAGAAGAGCAAGTGTGTTTTGTTCCTGTTTTATTCTCATGCTGTTCTCTCCATTCATTGTGGGCAGGCTGGGAGTGCTTCTCCATTTCTTCCTCACTGGGGATCACAGACTCTGCCTCTTCTGCCATTACCAGGACAGAGAAAGAACAAAATTAATTGCATACTCGTTCTTGATGCTTCTACCCCAAAGGGACACGTCACCTCTGTTCAATTGCATTAACCAAAACAACACATCCAGCTGTGTCTAACTTCAAACAGGCAAGGAAGCAAAATCTCCCTGTTTGTTCTTGAAGGGGAAGCAGAATTTTTTGGTAAACAGAAACTGAAACCTACCTCTGTGAGTAAAGAGCCGCGATCCAGTCTTATGGGGTACGTGGGGAGAGCATCAAGGGGTACAGCTGTGCAGAACCATGTCTGGATTTCATCTGCGATTATCCACAAGCAGCTTTAAGATGTGTCGTCATAATATTTTCATTCTCATCTATGTAAATGATAGGAAATTTTGGCTAGACATAATGAAATCCATCTGATTTGATTATTTTTTTAAATTTCTCTCAGTAATCCCTAGATCAAGGTAGTGGGAGCTCTTAATCAACACAGGCTTTATCAATTAATATGCAGTGAATTTTCAGTTTCAAACCACAGGCTGCTTATTTCGTGAGTTTTAGTTGAAATGTTCGTTTGCCAAAATGTTACGTAATTTTGTTTGTTCTGAGTACTGATAGGTATTTATTTTGACCCTTCCCGTCCTCACCCCACCTCTGTCTACCCTGCAGGCTCACTCAGTAATTTGACACCACTTGTCATCTTTACTATTCCAGGCACTGTCATCTATATGGGCAATGGGATTCTGTTTCACAAGCTTGCTTACCCTTTGCTGACTGTTTTAATAAAAACTTCTATCACCATTTTTATCTGCAGTAGCAGTCGAGGCACTATTTGATATTGAGATGCTAGATTTCATGGACTTTGAAATATTTTCCCCGTATCTTTTTTTGGCAAGTCTTTGAACATAGACCACAAAAAATTGACATGCTGGAGATGAATTTGCAGACTCTAAGTTAACTAATGACTACCTGTCCCAGTTTAAATTGTGTTCTAGGATTGAAACATTATATTACACAGTCAGATCATTGAAATTAATGGTCAGACCGTTCCGTAACTGAGTTAGTTTCCCTTGAGACTGATACTCTATTAAATCAGCAGGCTGTCCGAATTTCCCTGCATCACCATCGGTGTGGGGATAACATTGCCCTAGTCTCTGTGATTTCAAAGATGTGCCCAAATAGTGGTGTTGTTTTAAATGGGGGAACAATGAGTAGTGGTTTCCTAATTCACAAATTTCAGTTAGATATAGAATTGTATTTTTGTCTCCTTGTCACATGAGGCCAGTTATTTATTTATTATTTTTATTTTGTTAAACCATAGCTGCGTACATGAATGTAATCATGGGGACGAGGCCAGTAATTATCCTCCCAAGTAGAGAGATGGGGAAACTGAGGCTTGAACGTTACATGGTGTGCACAGGATAATGCAACTAAATAGTAGCCCAGGTTGGTTTGGTCTTTCCTTCCCCACACCTCTTCTTGGCTATCAGTTCCCATCACGTAAGACTCTTCTCAAAGACTCTTCCTGAGAGAGGTCTTTCTTGACTACTCCAGCCAGAGAGATGGTCGTCTCACTTCGTTCATTCTTCTGTGTCATTTTCACTGCACTTATCGGCATGTCATTGTTCTTTTGGATTTTTCTACTTGTCTCTGTCCTCTAAAAGAACAAGGGGGCAGACCTCCCCCCGACTTTTGTTTGTTTATTTGAGACAAATGCTCACTCTGACGCCCTGAGTAGAATGCTGTGGTGTCAGAGCTCACAGCAACTCAAACTCTTGGGCTGAAGCAATCCTCTTACGTCAGACTCCCCAGTAGCTGGGACTATAGGCACCTGCTACGATGCCTGGTTAGTTTTCTGTTTTTGGTTGAGATAGGGCTTCATGGTTGCTCAGGCTGGGTGGTTTGGGTGCAGGAGCCCTTGGAAGGTGGTGGTTACGCTGTCATCGAGGGCAGTTGTCCACGATGGCTGGAGGACCTGCTCCTGAGCTCAGTCATGTCCACATTGGTGTGCCTAAGGTCTTTACCACGTGGGCCTCTGCACAGGCTTCCAGAGGCCTGGAGACATGGCAGATGGCTTTCTCTAAAGTGAGTGGAGAAACAGAGAATGATGGAGAGGGAGAGAGAGAGATGCAATCTTTCATGACCTAACCTCAGAATGACCTACCATCCCATCTGCCATATCCCACTGGCCTCCACAGACCCACTCTGGCACAGGAGGAGCCAGCACAAGGGTCCAAAGGTCCTGATGTGGGAGTTAGGCGTCCTTAGAGGCGGTCCTGGAAGCTGCCTGTCATACATCTTATTCTCATTCTCAGAGAAGAACCACAGATTGAGCGTGCAACTCTGTGTCATACTAGTTATTTCCCAAGCCATTGCGGGCACCAGTGGGTTGGCAGGCTTGATTACCAGTGTGCTGGTCACTCTTGGATAGTAAAACCATTAAGAATACAGGCGCTGATGCCACCGCCCCAGCTTAGAATACTTGTTCCCTCTTGATATCCGTGTAACCCAGGAATATTTTGTAGCAACAAATGAAGCATTTAGGGCCTTGTGGACACTGATTCCATGTCTTTCTCTATGAAATTTGGATGATAACCCTGCTTACCTCGTGGAGCTGTGATGATCCACGTACTACATGTGACACCCACGGAAGAATGATTGCTTGGCTCTTACTATTTGGATTACCCCGTGGCTAATCAATGCTAAAGTGATAGGATCGTTCCGTACCTTCTCCTTGAATAGACAGAAGAGTCCTCCCCTGACCTCTGCAGTGAAGTCAGTTGAAACTTCTTTTGGGAAAGCTGCAGTCTGGTTCATTAGTTGCCACGCAGAGAAATCTCAGGGGCTTCCTGGACTCTGTCAAATCTCTATGTGTGTTTTCTGTGGGTACCCACCCATTGGGCACCTTCACAGGACCAGCTTGTTCACCGTCCAGAAACCAGTATTTTCACTTTATTGCCTAGAGAAAACCGAAGTAAGCCTTCCCAGCAGGATTGGCCAGTGGCTGAATTCCACGGCAGTTTTGATAAGTTCACTTACAGCAGATTTTTCATGTCTTCCCTATTTATATCTTTTCAAATCCAATCTCCTTCAATCAATTTTAATCTTCTAATGTGTTTGCTATAAGTACTATACAATTCACTGGTCCTCAATAATAAAATTCATTTTGGTGCAGCCTGCCGGTAATTTGTTTGAGAAGAAGTCGTTAGGAAACCCTTGCATTCGCTTCTGATTTAGAGGACGACCTTCAGTATTGATAGCATTTTGTTGTCATGCGCTTGAAGTATTCTTTCATGACTGACAGTGCTGTTTAAATAATGGACCGCAGAGCCGTGTACTTAAATGAAATCTGACTGCACTAATTCCGTTATATATTAGGAAACTTCAAGTGTTTTACAAGGACACGATTTCATTGACCGTGGATTTATTTTTTCAGTTTGTGCAAATTACCCTCACTGCATTTGGCACCCCGTTCCCTGTGAAATATGCTTGCTTTGTGAAAACGAGTGTTTTTATTCCCTTGTGTCTTAATGTACCCAGCATAGGCAAAGGATTGTGCTCTAGACCTCTCCTAGGTCAAAGGTCAACAGGTCAAAGGAAATACCATGAAGTATTTTCCATAGGAAAGATAGAAATTTATAGCACTGTTGAGTCATCATCTATAGCAGACAGTATAAAGTTCTCTTAACTATATATGATATAGAAAATGTCTACATCATATACATATATATGAAATGTAATTCATATATGTGTGTCTAATGGGAAGAGTAAACATTAAGAACATGCTTTACTGTTTATCTTATATCTCTAGCTTTTTAAAACAGCACATGAAGACAAAGCACCTTTTTACTTAGACTTGGCTAAAAATTATCAGTCAGATGTAGATGATTATACAATATCTGCCAACTTCCTACTCGGGAAAAGTTATAGCAGATGGCGGAATTGATGTACCATGTGGCGTTTGTTTAAGCGTGGAAATAGCTAATATTTTTTCCTCGATTATTATAACTATTTTACTTTGAAAGAGTCAATTAACTTTGAAATAACATCCCTGATGGCCTTCTCAGTTAAGGGTGGGCTGGGGAGAAGGAAGAGACATTTTGCCTGGTTGGATACCAGTTCCAGGACCTTTGATTGAATATCTGTTATCACTCACTCATTGATCGTGGGTCTTGAGCATGCTGTTTTCAAACTAGCATTATCACATTGCTAATCGAGACTCCTTCTGGAACCATTAGAAAGAAGGCCCTTTTCAGATCAGAATGCCCTTTCTACTCTACTGGCCTTTATACTGAAAAGGACTGGAATTCACATTTGTAAGTTTTCAGGTCCCTAGGGAGGACATCTTGGAGTTGACATCTTGGAGTCAACTTCATTTCGGGCGTGTCGCTTGTAATTTGTTTTGATAACTACAAACAAAAGGGGTCTATTCCCGAAAGGCTTCTTTGGAAATTGTCAGAGGTTGTTCCCCTTGGCAATGCTGGCTCCCAGAGCTGAAGTCCTGAGAATTAAAGCAGGGCTAGAACCCAAAGAGAGGAGGGTGGAGCCTGCAGGGGTGCGGCAGGGCAGGGCCCAGACAGGAGGGAGCATTCCCACCCTGGGAGCCCATTCCTGCCGGAATCAATGTCAGGCAACTGTGATCTGGGGCAGGGACCCCGTGATCTGAGTGATTTTTATATTGTGTATGTTTCAGACGTATTCCCCTTACTGACTTGAGTCTTTCTGCTTAGATGAAATAAGAGGCATTGCGGGGAGGGGATTGGATAGAGAATATACAGGGCCTACATATAGCTGGATGGTTTTCCAGGAATCCTCACCAATCACCTGCTCATTACGGGGAATGTTGGGGTTCTCATGAACCTCCCTCGACTAACTGAATAAGGGAAAGGAATTGGGAAGGAAATGTTTATTACATATAAGAAAAGCCAAACACACAGAGTCCTGGGTCAATTGCCTACGTTCAATAAATGTTTCTTGAATAAATTTATGAAAAAGGATCTGTTAAGAAACATGAATTGTCATCATGGGTGGTCTGGTAGAGGATGGTATTTTCTTTTCTCAGTTTTACAACTCTTGGTAATGTTTGATTAATCACTTTTATTGTGATTGTCACTACTGTTATTTTTATATAGAAGTAACACAGTTTTACTCCTATTAACAATTTGGTGATAACCTTCCACAATTTTTATAGCTTTGCATTGCATGGATAAATATATAGTTTCACTCCAATATAAATTAAGTGATAAAAAGTTTATTTCTCGGCAAATACACCCCTAGCAAGTGTCCTGAGCCCGCTGTTTGTTAGTGAATAAAGTACTACTTCAGTCTTCTGAAAGATTGCATGCCGTCCCACAGTGGGGAGTGTGACATTATTTATTTAAACATTCATTTGGCCCATATTTGTTTCCATGATGTGTATTTTAGTGATTAATCTATATCACACTTTAGGAGAAAGACACGCCCGTGGCACTCCCTAGCTGTATAAGACCTAGGTATAACTTTTATACATTTTCTTTAATGAGTATGTGCTGCTTTTAAAATGTTAAAGATTGAATAAAGTTTTAAATGTATTTATAGGATTGAAACCAAGTTTTAGAGAGAGAGTGTGTGTGTATACGCAAATATATAAGAAGTCACATATTCAATGCTTTATGGCAGTATTTAGCATGAACTATAGCATAGCCAGGTGTGATGGCTGCCTCTTCCCCAGACAGATTCCTACACTTGCTCCCATGAATGTTCATTCAATAAATATTCTATTAAGTGTCTATTATTTCCCCCAGAACTCTTCTGTGTGTTGGGAATTAATAGTGAATAAACTATAAATCCCTTCCCTTCTCTCAGGGATCTTGAAGTATAAATCCCTTCCCTTCCCTTCCCTCAGGACCTTGAACTCAGTCTAGTTGAATTCCAAGACCTTGGGGAAAGATATGAGCCACAGCCCATATCTTTCCCAAGATTCAGCTAGACTGAGTTCAAGGTCCCTGAGAGAAGGGAAAGGAAGGGATAGGATTTATATTTTGTTCACTATTAATATAAATAAATAATCTGAAGAGAGCAGGTCAACTCCACCTGCTCAGCCTTCCTGCAGAAACAGATAGGATGTATTCAATTACCCTGGATCCCCCCATGGCCCAAGCTCAGACACTGCAGAGAGAGACCAGGTACACAAGATGATGTAGTCACTGTCGTGTGGATGGAGACAGTGCCCTTTGAGCAGGTGATGTGAATCCCAGTGGGGTGGCCCTGATTATCACAACATCCGTCCCTGTCTGGAGGCTGCTGGACAGAGAGAAATGGGGAGAAGCTGTTTACTGCCCCAGCCCGTGTCTCTCTCAGCTCTGAGAAGTTTCTTTAAAGATGCTCCCTCCCCCACCAGCTTGTCTCTGGAGTAACAGAACTGCTGGGGGGGATCTTGCCATTCACTCGGAACATGTATAGGGAGCCTGCTGTGACTCAGGGAAAGCTTTAAAAATTCATCTCATTTGGTGAGTCCAGACTCTGGTGTTCCTACATCTTCCCATCCATCTTATTTTGACTGTATGCAAAGTGTGATTTAGAAAGGAAGCCGGGGCTTGTGGAGAGGTAGAGAAATCCTGGAAAATATCACTGATCGGAGGGTGATGAGCAGAGGGCGGTGTGACAAGCCCAGGGACGGCCTCCAGCTTGGTGGAAAAGTTGCAGGCGGTGCTGGGAGCCTGGGGTGACACAGGCTGCCGTTTGGTGTGTGGCAGCTTCCCTCCGAGTACCGTGGGGAGGCAGTGACACCCACTGGCCTCATAGCGACACTCCGGCAGCTGTCTTTTTTTCCCCAGCATGCATGTGATAGGAGTGTCGTGGAGAACAATTAACAGGAGGGTACTAACGATTGGGTTACATTGTTTGCGTTTGTTGGGTAAGGTCCTTGTGGAGGTCGCGCCCCTCTCCCAGGACTGTGCTGTGTACCCTTATGTTGTGCCCGTTAGTGAGAGCTTGCCAGTCCCCTTGCTTAGAATTTTTACAATTCTTCAGCAGGCACATTAATGCTTGAGGTGTATACGCAGGAAGACTGGGCATCACTTTGGACCCTGCTTTTCATTGTCTGTGGAATCCTGGGCAAAGTCACCTAACGATGTCTCTAAGCTTCAGTTTTCTTCTCTGTAAGACGGGGCTCCCGTTAGCACCTCTGGTACAGGGCTTCACTGAGATAATGCAGGGTGCTCATGCCAGCTGTTTTTTTTGGTGCAGGAGACCATGATGGCGAGGTGAGTGCTCTGCTGGTGTGACTTTTCCTACCAGACAGTGCTGTGAGGAGTCACGACCCAAGTCCACCTGCACAGGGGTGGGTCTTGGTTGGCTGGGTCTTCTTTCCTATCTTTTTTTGAGAACTGAGGTCCAGGAATCCCATCGTGTCATCACTTGGAGATATGAGCTGTGGCTCACATCTTTCCCCAAGGTCAGGCCTCATTTCAACACATTCTTTAAAATCTGCCTTGGATGAAGACACAACCTGATTTTATGTCTGGGGAGTCATTTTTGTCTGTATCATATCATGACTCTGATAAAGATAATTACATCCTAGGGTCTAAAAGCCATTATGTGCTCGGTTAAGCATATACACGTTGTTTGGTTCTTGTATATTTATATTTTCTTCAAATTTAAATGGACGGTCCTTAACATGGTGATAGATTCTTGGAAACTACAACTTTAAAAGACGGCATATAGGAGACTATTCATAGTTGACCACCTCTCTACACTCCTTAAGTTGACCTCATTTTCATAGACTGGAAAAGTACCACATGCCCTCAGTGAAAGTTTCTTATGCTGAACACCTCTCTTTGTTGACCACTTTGTTACAATCCCTTGGGCAGTCAGCTTACAGAAGTTCTACTGTGTAATGAAACCAATTTTACCATAGGCTGATTTGATATAAATAAGAGTTAATTTTCTACGCCACATTTCTGGTCACAAAAACATCACCAAACTTCTAAATAAAGACCCAAAACACTGGTCATGTGAAACATTGAAGTAAATATGAGCTATACATACATTTAAGAAAGATTAATAAAAACAAGTAATGATTCACTCAACGTTTCTGGTTAATCCGTGATCACGGTGGTGGGTTAAATCAAGGAAAAAAATGCTTTTTTCACCAAGCGTGCCTCCTAGTTCCACAAAGTTCAAAATCAATGACTTACGTGGTGGGGCCCACTGAGCACTTTCATACAGCAGAATTTATTGCCACGAATTTGCACAATTACCGTCTACTTTGTGAATTTTTATTTTGTATTCATTTATGTTCATTCATTTTCCAACCCACTTATTCCATTTCAGGATCACAAGTGGTCGCAGCTTATCCTGGAAGGTCAGCATGCGAGGCTGGACCCAGCCCTGGACAGGACACCATCCCCAGGCAGGGGACACTCACACACACCCCCACACTCACTCAGACTGGGACTTTGTGGACTCTACAGTTCACCTAACGTCGACATCTTTAGGATGTACGAGGAAGCCGAAGTAGCCAGGGAGAACCCAGGCAGACCTGGGGAGACAGTAACCCTGGCTAGGAATGGATTTATTTTTTCTCATCAACATTACAACAAAATGATGTTGAATGAAACAACCTTATCGAGGATGTGCTGTGCTCTCTACTGTCATTCTCATAAGGATCTTAAGTTGAGGGCACTGAAATAGTTCACTCTCCTAGCTTAGTGCATAGCGATGTTTTTACTTAGTTTTCTGAACCTGGTTAGAACTATAAGCGGGAGGAAATAATGTGGGATTATGTGGGAATAAAGCGGGAACAATGTGGGATTGTTCTTACTTTTTGTGGACAGGGTGACAGAAGTGGTGACTGAGCTCAAACTATGTGGGAAGATATTTTCTCTGCTAAAACAAAAGAGGCAATAATGTGTTTACCACAACTCTAGGGGTTTACACCAGATAAAAAGAAGTTCCCACAATATTGGGGGAGGGGGTGCGAACCAAAGGCAGTGATTTCACAGCTGTTGGGAAATTGCTTTCTGAAAATATTAAAGGATACTGTGCCAATGTGGCTGGCCATCTGCTAATAATTTGTGTATCTCTTCCCCTAGCAAAGATAAATGAGTGATAACTGTCCAGCTAGCGACACATTTCCAGCACATTTCCAGCCTACCTTTTATCTAAGCAGTGACATGTCACTAAATTCTGCCCAATGAAATATTTTTAAAAAGAGATAAATGCCATTTTCAGGATTGGTCCCCCAAAGCTCTCTCTGGGGTCCTCTGTGCCTCTTTCTCTCCTCACCTACCAGTTGACACCCACTTAGGCCTTGGAAGCTGACCTTGGAACGGAGGAGTCCTCATCTACCTGAGGCCCTGAATGACTCTGTGGATCCGGACCCTGGCTGCTTTCACCTGTCGTGACTAGACTAGCCACTTGTGTGTTCTGGCTGAGCCCTAACTCAAAACCCAAAGAGTTAGATTTTGGATCAGTCATCTTTATAGTTGTCAGTAATCATTTGTCAAATGTAGATACCATGCTTGGGGCTAAAGCTCTCACTGTCCTTTCAGCTCTCTGGTTTGCACCAGTTGGGGGCTGTTGTGCTGTGATAACACACGTCGGGGTGATATGACATGATCAGGTTTATTCCTTGCTCATGAAAGTCCATTGAGGTTCCGAACACTCTCCAGAGAACCACGTTTTCATGTGTTGGCTCATCATTTCAGATTCTGCTAAGGAGCCTCCATATTAGTCAGTGTTTTCACCTGGACTGAGAGGACATTGGCCTGACAATCTCACAGTGGTGGTGCTTCAGCTCTTTGGCCAAAGGGACGTGTTTTACGTCTGCCGAATTCCACTGGCCAGAACCAGTCATACGGCATGATCTGCCCTCCTGAAACTGGGCCAGGGGCTCAGAAGAAAAGGAACACTGGACAGTGGGTCAGGAAAGACTATAGTTACCCACATGTCATAAATGAGAAGCCGAGGGCTTGAGTAAGCTGGACGAGGTTACCCAGTTAGGGACAAGCAGGTTTGGGGATGAAAGGTGTCACCCAAGAGTGATCATTTCATTTAAGAGCTAATTTTTAAAGTTTTTTCTGTATTATTAAAAAAAATGATATTTTTGCCTTTCATTCATTTTGCAGTTTAACCTTAGAAATAGAGTCATAAGTTACCTGCATTGTAGATCTCAATGATACTTTATCATTATTTTATGTCTTTAAGTGTGATAGGAGAATCTAAGAGAACTTTTGCCAAGTCATTGCAACCATCCTTCTCATAGGTACAAGAATCCTGGTTTAACGTGGACCATGGTGTGTGGATTTGAGAGTGGGGTAGGGGGCAGTCAGTGAAGTAATAGCCTAGGAATGCACCACAGGAGAGAAATACATCTTGAATCATTGCCTTGTGGGTAGATGGTGTTGTTTTCTTTCTGTCTTTGACTGGGTGGTTGATGGAACATTGATCTGCTTCTCTGGGTATTTAGGAGAAATAAACAAAAACCCCTAGTAAAATGAAGCTGTGTTTTGCATTAATTTATCCAGCACCACCATTGTCCTAAAGCCCACACAATGTGCCTAATGGGGGGCATTTACTATGGAGCGTGGGGGGGGCAGGTAGACAGGAGAAATAGAAAAATGGACAGAAACAGAGAAACTGGGAACACAGAGAGATAGAGAATTTTCCACTTACATCAAGTCAGTTGGCCCAGATATTATTAGGATCAAAATCAAACAGAAAAATATATTTATTCAATATAATATATGTTTTAAATATATTTTCTAGTTGCTAAAAAAAAAAATCTTTGCTTAGAAATAAGGCTACTGAAATGATGTCTTTTCTTCTATTTTGGTTTTCCCTAGATCTGTTTTAACGCTTTCTGCTGACCTCCTGACGTTCAGTCTTTTTAAAGCACACATTCTATGTATAGGTTCACGGACAGGTTCACCTTTTATTTTATTTATTGATTTATTTATTTTTTTGAGATAGAGTCTCAAGCTGTCACCCTGGGTAGAGTGCTGTGGCGTCACAGCTCACAGCAACCTCAGACTCCTGGGCTTAAGTGATCCTCTTGCCTCAGCCTCCCAAGCAGCTGGGACTACAGGTGCCCGCCACAACACCTGCCTATTTTTTGGTTCTAGTTGTCATTGTTTGGCAGGCCTGGGCTGGAACGAACCCAACAACTCCGTTGTATGTGGCTGGCGCCCTAGCCCCTGTGCTACAGGCACCGAGCCCAGGTTCATCATTTTAAAGGATTAGATTCCTTGGCTTTTGCTATCACAACTTTTGATTCACCTCAGTTGTTTGGTGACTATTTTCAGGTAATTTTGAGTCCTAACACACTTACGACAATCACCTGGAGAGGAATGCTACTTTCTAATTATGTGGTCAGTGAGCAGTTAGTTGATCGTTAAGCCACACTGATATGCAAAGCCACACTAATAAACACCAGGCAAGATTAAAAGCTCTCTAAAACACAATCCCTTATGGTCCTCTTCATAAACATATGAATCATGAAAAAAATAAATAAATCCTTGTTTGCTCAATGCTGCAAAACCAGGAATGTCACGGGTCGGGGGATGAATAATAATGGCTGTATCAAAGGACCAATCTCTGGTAGAATCTTTTGGGGGATATATGAAGCAAACTCAAACATAAACCTGCAAGGCCTGTGTTGCTGCTTTCATCCCCATTGTAGAGATAAGACCAGTTGAGGCTTAGAGATGTTCAGAAAGGTTCTGAGCCCTGGACAGTGGACCAAGTACTAACGTGGAGATTCCAACTCAGATGTTGTCACCCCAAGGCTCCAAACATGCTGAATCTTAAGTCTAAATGGGATTGAATTTTTCTAGGAAGAGAATTAGAATTTTTTTTTTTTTTGTAGAAACAGAGTCTCACTTTATTGCCCTTGGTAGAGTGCCGTGGTGCCACACAGCTCACAACAACCTCCAGCTCCTGGGCTTAGGCAATTCTCTTGCTTCAGCCTCCCCAGTAGCTGGTGCCCGCCACAACGCCTGGCTATTTTTTTGTTGTTGCAGTTTGGCCAGGGCGGATGTGAACCTGCCACCCTCAGTTTATAGGGCTGGCGCCCTATTCACTGAGCCACAGGCGCCGCCCGAGAATTAGAATATCGCTACAGCCACCTCCCTGGACATCTCGTACAGGTTTTTGTTTTGCTCTTCTTCCAAAGTCATACATCTCCAAGGCAAGCTTCTGAAAACATTTAAATAATCTATTTTGCTTTTGAAGAAGATTGTGGACTGTAACCTGATTTTGGAAGGTTGCCGTGCATGTTCCTCCAGTCTCCTCTTCTTCTTTCTTCTCCTTCCCGTCCCTTCCATGGTATGGAGGTTCAGTTAGTCCCTGTACCAGCAGGGCAGGTAGGTCCACGTGGGCCAGCCAGATACTAACAGGGTCTCTATGCCTTGCCCAGCCCTAACGAAGCCTCTTCTGGGTGGCATTTCCAGACTGAGGGAAGCTGCCCTTCTGGTAGGTGGTAAAGTAAGCTACACTTGAGAATTAATTTCCTACACAAGTTGCTATCATGTGGCTTTCTCGATGACACAATAGAGAGAAACACAGCTCAACAGCCTTTGATCCCCTTTGCTAGATACGGTGAACGTTGTTAGGATCTTTTGGGGCCCTTGGTTGTGGTGTTTTTGCTCTTTGCAGCTATAGGGGGCTCCTTCCTTAGCCGTATTTACTGTTGTTTTGGGAAAGAAGCCTCCCCTTTTCCCTGCAGACATCTACCATGGACTGGAGGGTCCAGCAGAAGTGAAATAAACCACAGGTGAGTGCCAGTTTGGGGCAGGCCCTTCTTCCCTTGAAGGAGGCAGAGATTGATCTTCCCATTTCGGTCCCATCGGCTCTCTGTGGAAACACTACAATGCTGTCTCAGAAACAGGTGACCTGTTGATTCCCTAGCTGCGTGGGGGGACTCCCTTACGGGCCCTGTTTTGCTCATTGACGAGGGACTCTCAGCTGTGTGTATGGAGGTCACTTCGAACTAGAAGTAGGTTTTACTGGAGACTCTAAAACTTTGTGAAAATTGGGTATGTGTCCCAGATTCTTAGCTTTGGTGTTATAAGCCTCAAGGAAGCAACTGATGATTATATATCTGACACAGAGATGTTCCAAGGTTTTCCTTTACACCAGGCATTGATACAAGCCGGTCGTTATGAACTGGGGCACTTTAGCCTCCACAAGGGAGATTTGGCAAGGTTTAACTGTTACAACTTAGGGAATGCTACTGATGTCTAGTGTGTAGAAGCTGGAGAAAGCTTTTCTTACTTATTTTTTTCTTCCTTTTCCCCTTTGTCCTATTCCCTCTTTCTCCCCTATGCCCTATAAGGAACAGTCTAGTTCCTCATTCTCCCCACCACAGGAAAGGTTTATTTGGCTCAAAATGTCAGTAGTGTCGAGGCTGAGAAAATCTGATACACGCTCTGTTAAAATGCACCAGAATTCAACATAAGACACAGTTCTGTTACAGTAAAAGTTTCAAAATAATTTTTACAACTTTGTTATTGAAGTGAATTAACTCTTTATAACACGTTGAATTTATGACTTGTGACTATTACCCAGCGATCGCTGCATAAACTTGAAAATTCTTATGAGCAAACAATAACGTACACCGTGTCTTCCAACATAATAAAATATTTATGAATACTAAATTTCACAATTCATGATGCTGGCGAAATGTTGCATTTTGGAGAAATATAACTAAGAAGTTATTAATTTTGCCTTTGCTCCCTGAAATGTTAGAATCAGTATTTTTTTCTCCAGTTTTCAAAGGTAACTAGATGCCCTTAGAATTCAAAGGCCCTAACTGTAGGGTATGGGGGTCAAGTACACAAAACAGCCTTGACTCTATTAATTCTGGACCTCCACTGGAAGGGGTTGAAAAATGCATTTTAATTCTTGAATGTTGACGTCATATATTTAGGAGCATAAACACTGGGGTCAGGATTTAGTCTTTTTTTTACTCCTTTTCTCTTTATTTTTCTTCTCCTATTTCCCCCCTTTCCCCCTTTTCCCCCTTTTCTTCTTCATCCCCTTTTTCCTATTCCCCATTTCTCCCCTTTTTCATATCCCCCTTTCCTCCCCTTTCTCCTATCCTCCTCTTTCCTCCCCTTTCCTCCCCTTTCTCCTATACTCCCCTTTCCTCCACTTTCTCCTGTCCTCCTCTTTCTCCCTGTTCTCCTATCCTCCCC
>CAUYRH010041769.1:0-17879 GCA_963574655.1 Perodicticus potto | reverse complement strand
GAGGGTACAAGAAACCATGTTACACTGATTGCATTTGTTGGGTAAAGTCCCTCTTACAATCGTGTTTTGCCCCCAAAAGGTGTGGCACACACCAAGACCCCACCCCCTCGCTCCTTCCCTCTGTTTGCTCTTCCTTTCCCTACTCCACCTTCATTCTTTCTCTCTCTGCTCTCCCCTTCCCTTACCCCCACCGTGTCATTAATATCATTAATTGACCTCATATCAAAATAGAGTACATGGGATTCATGTTTCTCCATTCTTGTGATGCTTTACTAAGAATAATGTGTTCCACCCTAGCCAGCTCAGTGGAGCTGGCGGACCTGCCGCCTCTTCCTTGGTGGTGTTGGTGCTGTGGCAGCCATCTGAAGAGCCAGCGGGCTGGATGACAGGCAAGGAGGGGGACCTCCAACCCCCACCAGAGGCTCCAATAGCCAAAAAGGCTGGACAACTGCCAAGGAGACACCTGTGCCTTGGTGTCTCCTTCACTTTACACTCAGGACTAAATGTGGAACCCCCATTTCCTATGCCTAGGTCAATTTCTTGTGAATTTCCTAGGCCTCAATTCCATGAATGGACTGTATCCATTCGTTGATACATTCATTCACCTGGCCACTGGCGGAAGGGACTGTATTCATTTGGTTCCTGGCCAAGGAACCCATACACCTATATATACCCTGAGGCTAAAGGCCTAAAGGAGGAGACGGGGAAAGACCGGGAGAGAAACGGAGAGAGCTTCTCTCTCCCCACTTGAATTCTCTCCCTCTACCAGGAGCTTTAGTGTTTTCTGTATTCTTTTCTGTAAATCAATTCTGTCTCACCATTGAGGGGTGGGGGGCGGGGAAATAATGTAATGAAGAATAATAAAATACATGTATTTGAAAAAAAAATTTTATGTCCACAATACAATATTGTTAACTATAGCACCACGTGTACAACAAATCTCTAGAACTTATTTTTCTTATACAAATGAAATGTTATGCTTGTTATATACCAACTCCCTATTTCCTCCCCTCCTGGCCCTTGGCAACTACCATTCTACCCTGTGCCTCAGTGAGTTGGACTAGTTTAGACATCTTATGTAAGTAGACTCTCAGCAAGTTGGACTCATTTAGATATCTCTTATAAGTAGACTCTCAGTGTCTGTCCACTCAGTGTGTCCAGCTTTCTTCACTTAGCACAATGTCTTCCAGGTACATCCATATTGCTATATATGGAAGAATTTTCTTCTGTCTCAAGGCCAAATAATACTCCATTGTAGACACATCAAAATTTCCTTTATTCATTGATCAGCCAGGGGATATTTAGGTTTCCATCTCTTGGTTATTTTGAACACTTCTGTAATAAACATAGCAATGCATATCTCTTTTTAAGATACTTATTTCAAATCTTTGACATATATATGCAAAACTGTGATTGCTGGATCATATGATAGCTTTATTTTTGTGTGTTTTTTTTAAGTTACATCAGGGTTTACATAGTGTGGGTTTTCACAAATATATAACATTTATCAACCACTAAACATCATACAGAATAGTTTCACTGCCCTAAAAATCCTCTGTGCTTCACGTATTCATTCATTCCTTCTCCCCTTAAACCACTGATCTTTTTACTGTCTCCACAGTTTTGTTTGTTCTACATTGCCATTTAGCTGGAATCATCTGGTATATAGTATTTTCAGATTGGCTGCTTTACCTAGTAATATGCATTCAAGTTTTCTCCATGTCTTTTCGTGGCTTGATAGCTCATTCTTTTTGGTGTTAAATAATACTTCATTGTCTGAAGGTACTACAGTTTACTTATCAATATCCCTACTAAAGGCATCTTGGTCACTTCCAAGTTTTGACAATTATGAATGAAGCTGCAATAAACATTGGGATGCAAGTTTTCGTATAAGCATAAATATTCACCTTCTCTAGTAAATGACAAAGGATGTGATTTCTGGGTAAGGTAGAATGAGTATATTTAATTTTATAAGAAATATCTGAATTATCTTTCAAAGTGATTGGACCCTTTGGCATTCTCACCAGCCATAAATGAGAGTTCCAGTTGCTCCATATGTTCCTGTCAGCATTTGGCATTGTCAGCACCTTGAATTTTAGCCATTCTAGTAGGTTTGTAATATTAATAGCCCCTCATTATTGTTTTAAGTTACAGTCCTCTAATCAAACATTACATTGAGCATATTTTCATATCCTTCCATGCCATCTGTAAGCGTATTTTGATGAAGCGTCAGTTCAGGACATTTGTCTACTTTTTAATCAAGTCATTCATTTCTTATCATTGAGCTTTAAGAGTGCTTTATCAGATATCAGTCATCATAATTGTTTTTCTCCCAGTCTCTGCTTTATCATCTCATTTTTTAACATCTACTAATTTTGAAATCAAATTGACACTCTGTATTTCCAAACATACACAATTAATGTGCTCTAGGTTGTTTTAACATGATTTTCATTTGACTTCACTGGAAACCATTTGCTTCTTCTTTTAAAATCATACACATCTCACACTCTTAATGAGAATGTCACTAACTGGCAGTGAGGAGCAAAACTGCATTAAATATTCTGAACAAAACATAAAGGGAATAGAGAGGGAGGAAACAGGAGGAACCTCTACTCATACTGATTACCCACAAGCATGAACTTGAGAAAATTTAAGAGGAGGAAGACTGATTATAATCCCTATGGCAAACACATCATATTTCCATATGAGTAAATGTGTGTCTTTTACACTTTTAAAGTATAAATATGACACAGTATATTTGTTTAATTTCCTCATGTCATGCACAGTATCAAGCCATCATTATCATTTTGTGTGTTTAAGCTCTTCCCGATTGAGCACAAAATTCATATTCTGTGTGTTGGTCAAAAGACACCAGTAGTATATTCTCTGCTAACAAGAAATTACTTAATAATATTTGGGAATGATATCTCAAAAAAAGAAAAGAGCACAGAAATTTACCTCCATCTGAAATATATAATGACAAATAGAAAATTTTTGATTCATTCTTTTTTACTAAAATGTGGCTGAAGTTGTAGCCATAAATTTGAAAATCTATTTACAATTTCATTTCACTCAAGAGCTTAGGAAAGTTTGTGCAATTACAGAAAGTGCCATACACATTATACTCCCCAAGTGTTGTTTTAGGGGGAGAAGAGTAGTTTAGCTATAATCAATACTCTTCTCTTATTGTAAAAATGCTTGGAACTATTGGGAAATGTATTTTTACTGATGAACATGGATAACGAGTGCCTTAAAATAAAGAAAACTCTCAATGGAGCCCAGAGGTTAAATACATATATAGAGGAAAGGAATCTTGGACCATAAGTTCAAAAATGGGACAGAAGGTCTCCATTACTGTAATGAGTATAATATGTCTCTAAGCTCCCATTACCATTCTATGGGAATAGAATGTAGTCTTTCTTTCGGGGTTCCACCATTTTAGGTATTGCCAACATTTTGTAAAAGCTACTTTGAACCTCACTTTTTTTGAAGTCTAAAGGAAGAAAGAAGAAGCAGCATAATGTCCCATGTAAGACACAAGAATAATTAAATGTATCTGTCAGAGAGATGGAAAATAATTTCTAGCTGTCTTCCCTTCTCTGCCGTTCACCATAGATTCTTTGTCTCAGCATTCTCTGTATTTACTATGCCCAAATGTTTTCCATCTTCAATACAATTTCTCATTGCCTTGTATTCTCATTTACTATCTCTTCTTAATTTTTATAATAAAACTTCATTATTACTTTTTACATCATAAGTAATGTATGGACAAATAATTTAAAACAAATAAATCACTACAGAGAAAACCAAAGACCATTTCGACAATGGCTATTAATCAATGTCCCCTCCTTCTCTGGAAAGAAAGTAAACACATTTACCAATTGCAAAACTTATTCCAAAACTTATTTTTCTTTTCTATGCATTTAGTATATACATAAATAGCTTTAGAAAATACATTAGGAGGTGGCATATTTTAACTCCAAATAATATAGTCTGTAAAATTCTCCAAGGAGGTTTTGCTCTTAAAAGTACCTTTCGAAATCATTAAAAAACAAAAACAACAAAGCCCTGCATACAATTACATAGAATGAATATATCATAGTTTGTCCACCCTTGTATTGTTAAACATTCAGGTTATTTATAATTTTTCACTATTACAAACACTATTACATTGTGCCACAAATGTATAACTCTGTATGTGTCTCATAGTATAGTTTTAGTGCTTTGTACCAAATATATGTAGAAATAAATTTGGGGGATCATTGGCTTTGTACACTTTAAAAAACAGATACTAAAAAGAATGTCTTCTGAATCTTAATATGCTCACTCATCACAATGTTTGTGAATATTCATTCATCTACATTTTTATCTAATGTGTTAAAAGATTTTAATTTTGATTGGTTAAAGTAGTTTATTAATGTTTTAATTTGCATTTTCCCCCTTATTGGTGAACTTGAGTATCTTTTTAATTTGGGGGAGTATTTGCATTTCCCTTTGTTAAATTGCTATTCAGATTCTTTGCTCATTCTTTATTGGGTAGTCTTTTCTTACTATCTTTATGACTACAGACATTATTTGTACATTCTTATACATTCTTAATTAATAAATTCCAGGGTTCAAAGACCTGTAGTAGAATAAAGTAAGACCTATTAACTTACTGCATCAAGAGAGAATATAACAGTGTGTGTGTGTGTGTGTGTGTGTGTGTGTGTGTGTGTGTGTGTTGGGCAGGGGGAGATGGTCTGGAGAACCTCAAAAGATGGGAGAAGGGCAAATGCTATGGGATGAATGTGTCTCCCCCAAATTTATATGTTGAATTCCTAACCCCAAATATATTGTATTGCAACATGACAGCCTTTGAAAAGTGATAAGAGTGAAGCCCTCATAAATGGGATCAATCCCCTTATAAAAGAGACCCTACCAATCTCCCTGGCCCCTTCTGCCATGTGACAACTCAACAGGAAGGTGCCAGCACTAGATACCACATCTGCTGGCTCCTTGATCTTGGATTTCTCAGCCTCTAGAACTGTGAGAAACAAATGTCTATTTTTTATAATCCACTCAGTCTGCAATAATTTAATAGCAGCCAAAGAAAACTATGACAACAGGGATTAGGAAATAATATTTGTAAAGTTTTGAGGACTGACATTAATCATCAGGTGGCCTGGGCAAGAATTTGTTTGAGTTTGTAAATTAGGACGTTGCTGGAAGATTCAGTGGCTTTTCTTTAGAAGATTTGATTTATGCAAAGTCACTTTTAAACAAACTTGTCTGTGGTCTTAGATTATTTGGATTTGATCAAATAGGTGTTAAAACACTTTGAACTTAATCTGTGATATACTTGTAAATTAGTCTGGTTGTGGTGTGACTCAGGATTTTTTTTTTTATTATTACTAAATCATAGCTTTTTACATTAATGCAATCATATTTTACAACTTTTAGTTTCTAATTACATGCTCAGTTCTCTCCTAAGAGTCTCACTTCCAGTAGGGTCATTTTGTACTCTTAAACATAAAAATTCTTCATAAATCAAATTCAGTGTATTTTCTCAAAGTTCCTGCACTTATTTTAATTTTATAATATTTATTATATCTGTAGCCAAATTATTTTATTTTCCACTTTTAGGATGATCTTTGATTGACCTCTAATTCATAAGATAGTGCTCTAAATTTTCTTTTTGTAAATTAAGATAAAATTCACATAATATAAAATAACCATTTGCAAAGGATATAACTAAGTATCATTTAGTGCACTGACAGCATCACGCATCAACATTTCTATCATCTCATACCCATGACACAGTCAATTCCCAGTTTTTCCTCCCACAGATTCCATTTTTTTTAATATTTTATATTTGCTAAATTTTGTTTTTAGAACTTTAATCCACCTGGGAGCACATGGATTATCTTTGTTTCTAATATTTCCATTGAATTGAGATGACTACATTTATCACATACTAAATATTTCTCTGTGGGCCAATTTCTGCATATTCTAGTTCATTCTCTTCAATTATCAATTCATGCCACAAAATAAAATTCTAATTAACATATCTTTATTACATGTCTTACTATCTGGTAATACAAATCTTCCCTTTATGCCTTTTTATTTATTAATTTTGTTTTCCAAATTTCTTTGACTGTCAAGGGCAAGAAGTTAAAAAGATGGAGTAGAAAAGACTGACAAGCTGAGAAGAGCTTCCAGTGGTCTCAAGGTACTGAACAGGAAAACAATGCATTTCAGAATCTGCCAAAATGGAGTCTTATTAAAATTAAAGCTCTCACCTGACACCTCTAGAAAGCTTTGCCTTAGGAAAGGTGGTAAATCAAGAGCAGACAAAGATTTGCAAACATACAACCCAGGTTAGTCTGTTTATTCCCTGGTTGAAATGAGAGAATGTCTGTTTATATGTTTAAGCTATCTGTCAGAATGCAGAACTAATTATTTCAGCAGGAAGAAACATTATACAGTATTTTGACAGGTTTTTTTTAATAGATAGTGTCCAGTATTCAAAAAAAAAAAATTTACAATGAATGCAAGAAACAAGACTGGGAGAAAATGACAGACAATAGATCAAAACCCACAGGTGAACCAATATTGTAAACATCAATTGTGGTCTATAAAATAATCGTGACTATTGGGTTCAAAAAATAGATCAAAGGAATAAGAATTCTGTCAAAGAACTGAAATTTATTTTTAAAATCAAGTGTATATGTCTTAGTTTTCTGTTGCTTATAATAGAATACCTGAAATTGGATAATTGGTAAAGAAAAGAAATTTTTTTCTTTCAATTATGGAGGGTTAGAAGTCCAAGGTTGAGAGGCACATTTGGTGAGGGCCTTCTGCTGTGGGGGACTCTCTGCAGAATCCCAAGGAGAGGCAGGACATCATGTGGTGATGGGGCTGAGCATGATAGCGCACGTCTCTCTTCTACCTCTTACAAAGCCACCAGTCCCAGTCCCATTATTGATAACCCATTAATTCATTAATCCAAGAATATATGAATGCATCAATCCATTTATAAGGGCAGAGTATGGAAATAAGGGACAAATGCTATTCCCCAAGACAACAGGAAGGAAGAAAGACCCCAAGGGCCCTTCCTAGATTTTTGAGGCTGCCCCTCTCATCATTAATGGTTTCAGGGGACAGGCCAAGGGGCACTTTTCATGTTTTCACTGCCTAAGGAGACTACCCTAGCTTGGTTCAGATGGTCCCAGGTGCTTCAGCCTTGAAAGGTAGAGCATGGTGCTAATTCTTGAGGCTTGTACACAGCAAAATAGCCCAGCTGTGTAGTAGGCTATACCATCTGGGTTCATGTGATTTCACTCTATGATAGTCACACTATGCATTCCCTAACAATGCATTTCCAGAATTTTTCACTGTCAAGTGACATGACTGCTGAGTGATAGGAAAAATATACTGCTTTTTAATTTTTTTAAATGATGGCCATCCCATAACCAAAAACTCAATATATAATTTTGAATAATTCAATCTTATTCAATGATTATAATAAATGTAGAAAACAAGGAAGATAGTAAAACAGAGATTAGAGATAATCTCTATAATATTATAACAAAATAACACAGGAGAATATATGTTAAGGAAATATTTTTATAACTAGCTACTAACTTAATTCTCTGTATCTGAGGCTCAGATACACAAAAACTGGCCAACAAATTAATGCTTCCATTTCCATGCACATATTTTTCTTGTACTTTATTTTTGTTTTAATTACAACAGCAATACATTAAATAGCCGAATACCATTATGTAAGTATTAAGTTACCCATTCCTCTCTCCTAATCCCACTGATCAATGCAGACACTTTCAGGTTCACTTCCCCATCATTCCTGTGTTTATATAAACTCACACTGACATGTGTTGCTTTTACAAAAATTTTATTTCTTCAGAAAACAGGAATAGGATTATGTAAAGGTCTCAAAATTATTAAAATACATGTATAAATATTTTCAATATAAAAAATTGTCTTGAGCAGTTTCCCCCCCTTAGGGGAACGTCTATTGAAGCCAAGTTAGAGCCTAAAAAATGATTGACTAGAAGAGTAAGACCATAAACGGAAAGGAAGGGCTTAGAGAAAAGAATAGTCACTCAATTTAGGCAAGAGTTAAAGTGGGAAGAGAAGAGAAGCAGGGTTGAGCGGGTGAGAATTACTAGAGGATTTAGGTAATGACAGCCTCTACTTTATTGGGGACTCTTGCTGTGGGCCCTATGAATTCAATTCCTTTTAATGTTTGGGAAGAAGCAGAACTAAAGCTTGTATTTTGTAATTTATGTTTTGCTTTAGCTGTGTCAACTATGATGTTTGGACTATTATTGTGGACCCTGAAACCTGTGGGTTCAAGATACACAAAGTTTACATCCCCAGGATGATTAGTTTGCTTTTTTTCCATTGACCGTCTTTTTGTTTTATATGATGTAAACATCTCTCCCATATTAAAACAGAATTATAACTCATTTTTTTATAGCTATGTAATATTGAAAAATACTTATATACCATAGCATTTGCCACCACTTTTCCGGTGACCAATTTTATCTGTAAAACTTAAAACAGATCAGTAATATCCAGTGCTAAGGAGGGTGTCCCAGCACTTTAATACATTGTTGGTGGGACTTTGATATACCACAGAACCCTTGGAGAGAAAGCTGGCAATACACACTCTACAGAAATAAAAGCACAGTCCCTAACACTATATATAAGAAAACACATCATTATATTTCTTTTATAGTAAATAACTAGTGAAGAGGAATTTTTTTCTGCTGAATAATTGTAGGTTGTAATGTAAGTATTACATTATATTTAGTTGCTTCTTATTCTGGGAATACATGAAACAATGCCATATGTTTTGTTCCTGTGATTTATAAGGTCAAGGACGACATCTGTTCTATTTCTACCGTGGACCACTAAGCTCCACCATCAGCACAGGAGGTGGCTTAATTAATATTATTTGAAAATAATGATAATGAAGCATACAGCAACCTTCCCTTCATCTGCTAGAGAGTCCATCTCCTGAACTGTGCATGAAGGAAACTACAATACTTTAAGTGCGTCCTCCAAAGTGATGCTTAACTACAACTTAGAATCCAAAAGTGAAGGTTACAACAGGTGTTTAGCATGAACCAAATCCTTTTTCTAATCATCTAAATTTTAAAGACCCTTATATCTTTGTTAGAAACTTTAGTTATTTTGTTGTACATTAATTTTATAAGGAAAAGGCAGCAATTTAGTTTTAATGCTCATTGATGTATTTCTTTCCATGAATTTTGAAACGTCTGTTCATCCTTTTGTCCTGTTCATGCCCTATTCTTAGGTACCTCTCTATCTCCTAAAATTGATTTCTTCCTTTCTCAAACTTTAATGAATGAATCCTTTTTTCCATATGAGCTCTTTGGGACTCTCTTTGCTCTCTCATTCTGTTCTTCTTGGGTACCTACAAATATTTTATTCAAAGTATTTGAGTTTTTATAGAGATGGTATAGAGGGCTTTATCTAGATTCAGCCTCTCAGTCCTGTTAAGCTGAAGGAACAAATGACAAAGATGAGAAAAGGGATTTTTGAACCAGTAAAGTTCTCATTCTTTTGCCTTCTGGATCAATGACTTCCAGCAGGTAACAAAAGCTACCTGCATTGGGATAAATATTACTAGCACCATTATGTTGAGCAACTGCTTTCTCACATTAAAAAGACAGAATTTTGATTGCAATAAATATCTCAGCCAAGGAGAGTTTAGTTGAGCAATAAAGCCATGATTGTTTATTATACCCATTCACCCATTCATTTACTGACTCATGCAGTGATCCACTTTATAAACATAAGCCATATATTGCTGTGCTGTTGACCTGGTATCTATAAGAAGTGCTGTCATGTTGTAATAGGAACATGTATTCAAGTAGAAGGAGAAGATATAGGAAGGAAAGGGGAGGAGGAAGGGAGGGAAGGGAAGAGGAAGAAGGAGAGGAGGAAAGAGAAGAGAAAGAGAATAGGAGAAGGTTTATTAATATAATAGGTCTGTAGATAGGACACTGTGGAAGCACAAAGGTAGAAATGGGGAAGGGAACTAGGTCCAGATGAATAAGGGATAGTTCTTCCAGTAAAGAGGAGGATAAATATCTGTAAAAGATAATGTTTCCATTCAGAAATGTAATTGAAAAATACTTGACCAAATGGGCAGTTGGTGACATAGGCTCATCTGTGGCCCACGGGATGTTGAGAGGGCAGACAGTGCAAGATGGACAGAGAGGCTGAGAAGAACAGGTCAAGTCTGTCTTCCAGCACATATGGAACCATCTGGCACAGCGTCCCTGGAGACGTGTGTAAATGTTCTAATAAACAGGATCCACTCAGTGGAATGAGTCCTTCTAGCCAGGCAGCCCCGATCACTGGCTCTCACCGTCTTTACTCAATATGAGAAACGCTGCTTCACTTGAATACCCAACAACGGCTCAGGGAGGGAGAGCACTGCACAGGGGCAGAGGAAGGGCATGGGGCAGGAAAAGTTATGGGAAACTTGTTTATTCTTTCTACATTGTGCCTTTTCATCATTAAAAAGAAGTAATCAAATAGGAAAAATGTTGAATGGAGTATGTTTATTTGTTAAAGTCTTAGTGTCTTAAAATTAGAGGAGAGAAAGCAATTTTAATATTGTCGAGGGAAAAGAATAGGAGGGAAAGGGTAAAAAAAAAAATAGAGGACAAAGAGCCTTTTTACCTAATGCCCTTGAAAATGAAGAGATTTTTCTGTGAGTCCTGGGAGCAGCAGGAAGCTGGGTACCACTCCAGGATAACACCAAAGCAGCTGGCAAGGTCTCAAAGAGAGCAGAATTACATTAAATTCCCAGTTTCAGCAAAGATACCTGAACTCCATAACTGCCCTAGAGAATTTAGCCAATGGATTTCAAAACCCCATCACAGGTTTCTGTGATGAAGATGTCTTTCATGATCACCACTGACAAAACTTTCCAGATTTTGATGTTACCCTTGGAGTATAAGAGCCACATCTGATGAAATATAAACCCTAATAAATTCATGGATGAAACTTCCCGTTCACTTATCAAGTGGTGATTTGGTTTCAGCATTACTTGATGTAAAATAAACATGAAAGTTGTATTTCTTGTACACCTTAGTTGCTTAAAAGCCTAATTAATACAGATTAAAGTGTGCCAGGCAAAATTTCAATGAGAAGATTTTCTCTTATTCTTTAGTGGGATTCTCACAAAAATCTTTTGAGTTCATGGCCCTAGGCAGCATTTACCTATATGTTATTTTATGTATTTCATAAAATATGATAAGGAGAAACTATGGATATCAATAATCAATCTATAATTACTTGTAGAAAATAAATCAAAATATGTATTTTTAAAGAGACTGCCCTTTCTTGGTGCTGTTGTCCAAAATTAGTTGACCATAATTGTGTGGATTAATTTCTGGATGCTCTATTCCGTTCCAATGGTCTGTGCATCTGATTTTATACCAGTAGCATGTCATTTTGTTCACATAGCTTTGAGTATAATTTGAAGTCAGGTGATGTGATGCTTTCAGCATCATTTGTTCTTTTTGCTTAGGATTGCTTTGGCTATTCTGGGTATTTTGTGTTTCCTTATAAATATAAAGATTGGTTTATTTTATTTATTTATTTATTGCTATTTCTTTGAAGAATTATATTGGTATTTTGATAGAAACTGCACTTAATCTGTAGATCACTTTGGGTAATATGGACATTTTAACAAAATTGATTCTGCCAATCCATGAACATAAAACATCTTTCTTTTGTTGCCCTTTCAATATTTTTCATCAATATTTTATAGTTTTTATGGTAGAGAACTTTCATTTCTATAAATGGTCCTGGGAAAAATGTATATCCATATGCAAAAGAATGGCTCTAGGCCCCTATCCCTCACCATATACAAAAATCAATTCAATGATAAGAGTTAAATGGAAAAACTAAAACTATGAAACTACTAGAAGAAAACATCTGGAAAATGCTTGAGTGCAGTGGTGTCATCATAGCTCACTGCAACCTCAAACTCCTGGGCATGAGTGATCCTCCTGCCTCCGTTTACTGGGTAACTGGGACTACAGGCACATGCCACCAGGCTTGGCTACTTTTCTTATTTTTTTTCTTTTTTGTAGATATGGGGTTTTATTCTTGCTTATGCTGGTGTCAAACTCCCATCCTGAAGCAGTCCTCTTGCCCTCCTCACCTCCCAGAGTTGTGATTACAAATGTGTAAGCCATCATGCCCAGCCCAATTTTTTATTTTTTTATAGAGATGGCATCTTTCTATATTGCCCAGGCTGGTCTCAAATTTCTGAGCCTCTCAAATTTCTGGAATTATAGGTGTGATCCACCCCACCTGGCCTATCTTATGATATTTATGTATTTATTTACATATTTATTTATGTTTTGAGACAAGTTCTTGCTTTGTTGCCCAGGCTGAAGTACAGTGGCACCATTATAGCTCACTACTACCTTGAACTCATGGGCTCAAGCAATCCTCTTGCCTCAACCCCAAAGTAGCTGATACTCTAGATGTGGACCACCATGCCTGACTAATGTATTTTTTAATTTCTTTTACAGACAAAGTCTCACTGTATCTTAGGCTGATCTTGAACTGCTAGCGTCAAATAATCCTTTTGCTTTGTTATCCCAAAGTGCTGGGATCACAGATGTGAGCCGTCGCACCTGGCAGCAAAGATTTCTTGAGTAGCGCAGGCAACAAAAGAAAAACTGGACAAGTACAAAGCTAAAAATTTCTGTGCAGCAAAGGAAACAATTAACAAAATGAAGAAACAACACACAGAATGGGAGAAAATATTTCCAAACTTTTCGACTGACAAGGGATTAATTACCAGAGTATACAGAAGGTGCCAAAAGTATATTTACATTTTAAGAAAGGACAAAGCTTTATTAAAATTGTAATGCTCAATGTATGACATTAACAAAAAATGAATACAAGCAGCTCTCATTATTGCAGAAATCAAATGTACCTTGAGTATTTCAAATTTAGTACTTTTTTATCCTTTCTTAAAATGTATATAAATTTTTTCTGGCACCCTCTGTATAAGGAATGCAAGACCAAAAATAAGATGTACAAATGGCCAACAGGTATATGAAAAAATTCTTGACATTGATAATCACCAGGGAAATGCAAATCAAAATTAAATGGTATATCACCTTATCCCAGTTATAACAGCTTTATTTAATTTATTTATTTATTTACTCATTTATGTATTTATTTATTTATTTTGAGACAGAGTCTCCAGCTATTGCCCTGGGTAGAGTGCCATGGAGTCACAGCTCACAGTAACCTCAAACTCTTGGGCTTAAGCGATTCTCTTGCCTCAGCCTCCCAAGTAGCTGGGCCTACAGGCGCCGGCCACAACGCCCAGCTATTTTTTTGTTGCAATTGTCATTGTTGTTTAGGGGGCTGGGGCAGGTTCAACCTGCCAGCTCCATTGTATGTGGCTGGCACTGTAACCACTGTGCGGTGAGCCTAAGTTGGCTTTTATAAAAAAAATACATGAGGTAACAAATGCTGGCAAGGACGCAGAAAAAGGGGAACACTCATAACCTGTTTACAGGGATGAAAATTAGTACAACCACTATAGAAAGCAGTATAAAGCTTTTCTCAAAAAACTAAAAATAGGGCCAGGCGCAATGGCTCACACCAGTAATCCTAGTACTCTGGGAAGCCACAGTGGGTGGATTGCCCTGAGCTGAGGAGTTGGAGACCAGCCTGAGCCAGAGCGAGACCTGTCTCAAAAAAAAAAAAAAAAAAAAGCTGTGCTTTGTGGCTGTTGCCTGTAGTCCCATCTACTTGGGAGGCTGAAGCAAGAGAATAGCTTGAGCTCAAGAGTTGGAGGTTACTGTGAGCTATGATGCCACAGCACTCTACCAAGGGCCATAGAGTGAGATTCTGTCTCACTAAAAATAAGTAAATAGATAAACAAAACTAAAAATAGAATCGCCTTATGACCCAGCAATCCCGCTGCTATGTTTGTTCATATATCCAGAAGAAAGGAAATCATTGTATCAAAGAGAAGTCTGTATCCAGTGTTTATTACAGCACTGTTCACAAAAGCCAAGAGTGGGAATCATCCTAAGTGGCATCGATGAATGCCTGGATTTTTAAAATGTGGTAATTTCATACAATGGAACATTATTCAACATAAAAAAAGAATGAAATACAGTCATTTAGAACAATATTGATGGAACTGGAAAACAAAACATTAAGTGAAATAAGAAGACAGTCACAGAAGACAAATATTGCATGTTCTCATTCAGATGGGGGAGTTAAAAAATTTGACCTCACAGAGACAGAAAGTAGAATCAGAGTCACCAGAGAGAAGGGTAGTGGGGAGGGGAGGATAAAGAGGGGCCGGTTAATGGTACAAAATGAGCTAACTAGAAGGAATAAGGTCTAGAGTTCCATAGCACAATAGAGTGACGATAGTTTAAAAGTACTTTATTTTACATTTCAAAACAGCTAGAATAGTGAAATTGGAATATTCCTTACACAAAGAAATGCCAAATGTCTGAGGCGATGGCTACTCCCAATTACCCTGAGTTGATCATTACACATAGTTAGCTTGTATCTAAATATTACTTGTATACCTTAAATATGTACAACTATTATGTATCTGTAAAGTTAAAAATTAAAAAAATACATATTTTACTAACTATGTGAATCAGTAGAATTATTTAAAGATCCGAAATGGAAATGATGGAAGCTATAGAGGGTCAGGGCCCAGCTATTCAAATCTTCAATCAGCTCTGCCTCACTGCTTAGGGAAAATGCAAAGGAAATTATGCAGAGGATGCAAATAAATGGTTTATTAAATTCAGAGCCTGGACCCCAGCCTTCTGTGTGGTCTTCTGGAGAGGTGTAAATGTGAGGACTATCTGCTCTTTTATTTAGCACTCTCCCATGACATTAAAGTTGGGGGTTCAGGTTCCAAATTCTCAGTGCAGTTCTTTCCTGTGTGACTCATCCTGGGTGAGTTTGTTTCCCAGGTATTGGGCATAACTATGGAGTATGTTTGTAGCTTTTCCTAACCTCTCTACCACTAACCAACTGTTAAGAACATTCAAGTGGTCATACCTAAATTTATTTGTATAAAGAAAGGCTTTGAGGGAATGAATTTTAAGGCCATCTCAAAGTTTCTTTTAGAAATTCATTTTATTTTAGTTAACATCCTCTGAGACTTTGAAGACTGCTGTCATGTCTCTTTTAAATTACCTTCTGCCAAGTTCTTGTAAGTCAGGTTGTGAGATCATTTCTGCCATGGAGGGCATTAAATCTTATGAAAACATAATAACAATGGAATTAGCACATTTCACATTGCATGGTTGTACCTCATGTAACAAATCCTCTGGGCATAAAATGGCCTTAAACTAAGTCTTCCTAGCCTCAAAAAGAATATAAAGTTAATTGAAGGTATCTGTTTGGTTTTCATTGTTTGACTTTCATTCACATTTAGGAAGTATGCGTAAAAGCCACAGCCTGGTTCCCTTGAGACAAGTCTTCTATCTGCACCCTGGAATGACTTTTTACTGCCCACTGGCTAAGGAGGGGGCCATAACTCTCCAGCCCTGGGAACCTGTCTAAGCCATCCATCCTAAGAAGGGGACCTGAGTCAAAAGGACACCCCAAGTGCAGGAAATTACATAGAAGGGAAAGAAGAAAGGAGAGTCCCATTGAGGTGTGTGTATCTCTATGTTGCTTGTGTGATATTTTCTTTAATGAAGCATCTAACTAGGAAGTATATTTTAGAAAAAGAGAGATAGGCACAGATAGGCTCTTTGAAAAATTAAAGCCCAATGAAGAGGAAGAAAATGAAAATAATGGTGAACAGAAATTTCTGACCCTATTTCCCATTTTCCTTCCTACTTTACCTCAGCTACAGTAAATATTTTTTATTATCTTATTAAAAGGACATTCATGACCAAGAGGTCACAGTTGATTGTAAAAGTTAATATATTGATAACTATGTAATTTATATTTACACATGATGGCCTAAATCATTTGTTTTGTATCATTCTCTTTTATTTATATTCTTAGTATGTAATTGGGAAAAAAAGATAGATGTCTAGTACTTTAATAGGCAACAGTAGGAGTGGGATGTTTTAAGTAAATATTTCCTTATTTTCTCTGATATTTATTTCTGTTGCCCCTAGAAGAGAAATTTGTATGATTCACAAGAAACAAAAGTAGCTATTTTTTATTGCAGTGTTTTTATTGTTATGTAAGTTAAGTTATAGCATGGGTAATGATAGGGCCAAGCACGAAGGACTCAAAATACAACTGAACACAAAGGCCCACCAAATAGGACCAAGTGCATAAGTTCTACCCAAAAAGGGATTAGTGCACCCACCTGGGAAACCTGGACCCTTATATTCCCATCCCATCTTGCCCCTCACCCTGACCTCCTTTTGAACTCAGCCCACTCTGATCTGAGTGAATAAAGGCCTCATTGCCCACACTGCACCTGGACTCCGTTTTCTCTTGTCCACATCTTGGAATAAGAGGAAAATTTTCTAGCATCTGTAAGTTGTTAATGTTACTTTCTCTATTTAAAATTCAAATTTTTATCATTGGTATTATTTGTTTTCAAATGAAGATTTGATATTCTAATTTATAGATGATAGTTCCATAAATCAAAATTTTATTTTTTACATTAGTGGCTGCTGATCAGCATGCAGATCACATAAAAGATCATACATGTTAGGATGACCTTAAGTTCATTTTATCTACAACAGAGTACAATAACCTTGTCTACTTTTTCCCTTGTTGAGGTTAAAGATGCATTGCCATGAATTAGAGTTTCGAAGGATCATATTTCTCATCTTGTATTGGTAAATAATCTCAACTGGAATGAAATGTTTCATTTTTATAGACTCCATTTTCCCAGAGACACTTCACCATTATATTGGATTTTAATTTGAAAAGAACTATGGCAAATATATCCCCCAAATACAATAATTATAAGAAAAACAATCACCCAAGGAAGATAACAGCATTCTTCAGGAGGTCCCACTCTCCATCATAGTGGAGATTCTAAAGTTACTACTTTTTCAACTATGGAGTTCTCAGATGAAATTCTAAAGAGGTTAGAAAACTGTATGATGGCTATAAGTTAAAAAAATATAGGTGGCACCCATAGCTCAGTCAGCAGGGTGCCAGCCACATACACCTAGGGTGGCAGGTTTGAACATAGCCTGAGCCTGCTAAGGAACAACGACAACTGCAACAACAACAACAAAAAAAATAGCCGGGCACTGTGGCAGGTGCCTGTAGTTCCAGCTACTTGGGAGGCTGCCCAAGAGTTTGAGGTTGCTGTTAGATGTGATGCCACAGCACTCTACCAAGGGCGACAGCTTGAGAATCTGTCTGGAAAAAAAAAAAAGAAGAAGCAGAGGATATAGCAAGTACATGTTGTAAGGTGATGCTATTTTTTTCTTCTCCTAAAATAAATACACATATTTTTTCTATATGTTTAATATTGTGAATAAGAAAGCCAAAATAACTCCAATAACTTCTAAGTATTAAAATTTAAAACTTCATACATGCTTCCAAGTATTTGAATACTTAATACTAAAGTCAAGAAAATGCTCAGCCATCAGGTCACTACAGCAATTCAGCATTGCATGAATTCTGATGAATACACAAGACAAAAATATAAAAGACTTAATAGAATCAGATACGTGATGAAACTTCTAAATATAGATCAAAATTGTTTTCACATAGTAAATGAGAAAATATCTTCTCAAGGCTTTTAAAGCATTTCAATATATTCTGGCAAACTTAGATTCATAGCATTTACTGATACCAAGTTACCAGTGACTTTTGAAAGTTCAAACTCACTT
>CAUYRH010041768.1:0-16809 GCA_963574655.1 Perodicticus potto | reverse complement strand
TTAAAAAAAAAAGACGCAGAAAGCGTTAGTAGGGATATGAAGAAGTTGGAATCTTTGCACGCTTGGAACAACTGTAAAAATAGTATAATTGCTAAGGAAAATACTATGGCCATTACCCCAAAATTGAAAACAGAACTATCGTCTAATCCTTGAATCCCACTCTGGGTATATACTGAGAAAAACTGGAAACAAGATCTTGAAAAGATATTTGCACAACGACCGTTCATAGCCTCATTGTTCACAATAGCCAGGAGGTGGAAGCAACCTAAAAGTCCATCAGAAGACGAACTTGGATAAGCAAAATCTGGTATATACAAAAAATTCAGCCTTAAAAGGAAGGAAACCCTATGTTACAACATAGCCGAACCTTGAAGGCATTATGTTAAGTGAAATAAACCAGTCACAAAAGACACTGTAAATCCCCCTTTATATGAAGTATTTGCCTGGGTACAGTGGCTCATGCCTCTGATCCCAGCAATTTAGGAGGCTGAAACAGGAGGATCCCTTGAGGCCAGGAGTTTAAGGTCAGCCTGGGCAACATAGTAAGAACCTCATCTCTAGAAAAAAATTTTAAAAATGGCCAGACATGGTGTCCTAGCTACCCAAGAGGCTGAGGCAGAAAGATCACCTGAGCCCAGGAGTGGGAGACTACAGTGAGCCATGACGGCACCACTATTCTTCAGCCTGGGTGACAGAGCCAGATACCTAAAGAAGTTAAATTCTGAAACAAAGCAGAATGGAGCTTGCCAGGGGATAGGGTAAGGGGGAAAGGGAGCTGTATAACGGGAACATGTCAGTTTCGCAAAATGAAAAAGTTATGAAGTTGCTTCAAAACAGTGTGAACGGATATACTTAACACTATTGAACTGGACACTTAAAAGGGTTAAGACGATAAAATTTCATGTGAAGTGTTAAGATGAAGAGGCAGTTCACAAAGGAAATATGAATGGACAAGATGTTTACTTTCCTAATAACAAAAAATACAAACTAAAATGCCTATCTTGACTCAGTGCCCGTGATCAGTGGTTAGGGCACCAGCCACATACACCAGGCCTGGTGGGTTCAAACCCAGCCTGGGCCTGCTAAACAACAACTACTACAACAAAAAAAATACAAACTTCTGGACAAAATTTGGTGGTATCTGTTCAGCTTTAGATGTTCATACCTACATTGCAACTGCCTCACCCAATAACAGAAAGAAATTTGGATTTTTTTTTTTTTTTGATGTTTTGCCAGGCACGGTGTCTCACACCTGTAATCCTAGCACTCTGGGAGGCCAAGGTGGGTGGACTGCCTGAGCTCACAGGTTTAATCAAGATCAGCCTGAGCCAGAGTGAGACCCCATCTCTTTTTTGAGACAGAGTCTCAAAATATAGCTGGGCGTTGTGGTGGGCGCCTGTAGTCCCAGCTACTCGGCAGGCTAAGGTAAAAATCACTTGAGCCCAAGAATTTGAGGCTGCTGTGAGCTCAAATGATTCCATAGCACTCTACCGAGGGTAACAAAGACTCTGTCTCAAAAAAGAAAAAAAGTATTATTCATAGGCCAGGCACAGTAGCTCACGCCTGAGGCTCAGGAGTTCAAGACCAGCCTGAGCCAGAGGAAAACCCTGTCTCTACTAAAAATAGAAAAATTAGCTGGGTGTGGTGGTGCATGCCTATAGAATCAGCTACTCAGGAGGCTGAGGCAAACTGATCTCTTGAGCCCAAGAGTTTGAGGTTGCTATGAGCTACAATGATGCCACTGCACTCTACCCAGGGCAATGGAGTGACATTCTGTCTCAAAAAAATAAAATCAAGTATTACTTGAAATTAGAAAAAAAAGGAAAAAACATGGAAGAGATGGAAGCTGTAGATCTCAAAATATCTCTATAGTGTTGTATTCAAAAAGCTGTCAAACTTACTATCAGAGAACGTTCTCCAGCAAACATTAGTGACACGTATGATACCTGGTAAAACTCGATTCCTTGATCTGTTATGAAGACAATTTCAGTGGAACTGGTCCAGCAGAATCCTAGAATGTTGGCATTCTTAGTCTGAGAAGAATTATAGAAAGGTTTTTTTTAATTAACAAGAAAAACATGGATAACCCTCTTTAAAAGCCTAAAACTCTCTCATGTTTGTATCACTCTTTAATGAAAGGTACCCAGAATGACTGTTGTGATTTTTAAAATTTGATTTAGTAAATCAAACTTTCTTTTAATACACTGTTCCCTAATGTTTGCCTACAGCACTTCATTCAAGAGCCTGAACCTGGCCAGGTGTGGTGGTCATACCTACATGTAGCCTGGGAGGGCAGGAGGATCACTAGGGCCAGGATCTCAAGACCAGCCTGAGCACAAGCAGATCCTGCTCTACAAAAGAAATTCAAAAAACAACCAGGGCACGGTGGCACACTCCTGTAGTCCCAGTTACTTGGGAGGCTGACGCAGGACAATCACTTTGAGCCCAGCCTGGGAGTTTGAAGCTACAGTGACTGTGAGCTATGATGACACTTCTGACTCTAGCCCAGGGGACAGAGCAAGACCCTGTCTCAAAAGGAATAAAAATAAAAACCAAAAACCTGGTTCTTAGTTCTTTCTAGTCAACAGAACAGTTGAAAGTCTGACATCAGCTTCTTCACTTAGGGATCAAAGTACACTGACTTTCTAAGTCAACCACATTATAAAAACTGTCATAGGGCGGCGCCTGTGGCTCAGTCAGTAGGGAGCTGGCCCCATATACCGAAGGTGGCGGGTTCAAACCCAAACTGCAAAACAGAAAAACAGCCGGGCGTTGTGGCGGCCGCCTGTAGTCCCAGCTACTCGGGAGGCTGAGGCAAGAGAATCGCCTAAGCCCAGGAGTTGGAGGTTGCTGTGAGCTGTGATGCCACAGCACCCTACCGAGAGCAATAAAATGAGACTCTGTCTCTAAAAAAAATAAAATAAAATAAAAAATAAAAACTGTCACAAACACATAAAGACCTCAAGTTTCTCAGTAAGTGTTGACCAAAACAGCCTGGGGATCCTGAGACCACACACAATCGCTTTACAAACAGCAGGGCTGGGAGGAGTCAGTGATTCAGGGATGCCCCTTTCCTCGCAGAAGAGCCCTGCTTGATCTCCATTTAGCCGAACAGTCAAGAAAATGCAGAAATCCCCACCCCAACTGGCTCCTGTTGGTGTCCAGCTGCCGTAATTAGCTCAGTTCCTTCTAGCTTATTTTATGACACCCAGCAAATCTAATTAATATGGATTAGAGTTACACCTGGCGGAAGAACAGAACAAGGGCGTGACGAGGACAAATCCTGGAAAGAAAACATCATTAGGAAAGGCGGAAAATCTCCCTCCCCAGGGGCAGCTGATGAGAGCACCCAGGGCTGAGACCAGAGGCACAGTGGCCCAAGGAGGAAGCACCGGGCTGGGCTACACAGAACCGCTGCCACCGAGGACTGAAGCTGCTGGTCTGATTCCAAGTTTAGGAATCTCCACGGCACGACCCACAGCCCGCTGCCCGCCGGCCACCCACCTTGCACTCCTGTGTGTATTCCAGCTGAGAGTTATCAGGAATGAAGTTACAAAAATCCTGAAAGGAGAAAAAAAGCACACAAAGAAAAAATCAGACAAATAAACTTAACAAGTGATCAGAAAATAACTGACAAAAACCCCAAAGACAGGAAAGATAAAACCACCAAATTAAATAATCTGCCTCCCAAACAGTGGCAAGTTTACAATTCAGTTTTTAAAGTTAAACCGGCTCGGCGCCTGTGGCTCAAACGGCTAAGGCGCCAGCCACGTACACCTGAGCTGGCGGGTTCGAATCCAGCCCGGACCCGCCAATCAACAATGACGGCTGCAACCAAAAATGGTCGGGCGTTGTGGCGGGCGCCTGTAGTCCCAGCTACTTGGGAGGCTGAGGCAGGAGACTCGCTTGAGCCCAGGAATTGGAGGTTGCTGTGAGCTGTGATGGCATAGCACTCTATCCAGGGTGACAGTTTGAGGCTCTGTCTCAAAAAATAAAATAAAATAAAATAAAATAAAATGTAAAACCTCAACCATGCCTCAAGGCATTTATAGCCTGAAGACGTCTAGTCAACACCCAGAATTGATTTTAATTTTTTTTTTTTTTTTTTTTTTTTTGGTGGAGACAGAGTCTCACTTTATCGCCCTCGGCAGAGTTCCGTGGCATCACACAGCTCACAGCAACCTCCAACTCCTGGGCTTAGGCAATTCTCTTGCCCCAGCCTCCCGAGTAGCTGGGACTACAGGCGCCCGCCACAACGTCCAGCTATTTTTCTGTTTTGCAGTTCGGCTGAGGCCAGGTTTGAACCCGCCACCTTCGGTATATGGGACCGGCACCCTACTCGATGAGCCACAGGCGCTGCACCAGGATTGATTTAAATTTGTTACAAGAATAAACAAGTGTTGGCTCAGCGCCTGTAGTTCAGCAACCAGGGCAAATCCAGCCCAGGGCCTGCCAAACAACAATGATAACTACAACCAAAAAGTAGCCGGGCATTGTGGCAGGCGCCTATAGTCCCAGCTACTTGGGAGGCTGAGGCAAGAGAATTGCTTAAGCCCAATAGTTTGAGGTTGCTGTGAGCTGTGATGTCATAGCACTCTACCCAGGGTGACAACTTGAGACTCTGTCTCCAAAAAAAAGAATAAACAAGCATTAAATTCCTTCTAGAAGTTTGTGGAGAACCAATCTTCAAATGCTATTTCAGCCTTACCGCTCACCAATATTTTCCATTCCTTCTGATAAAGATTCCTAAAACCTGGTATGAAGGACAGCAGAGTTTCTAGTCACCATGTGATGCCTTCTATACCTAAAGGCAGAGTCCTCAGTCAGTGTGTTTTCTTTTCTTTATTTTTAAATAGGAGATCCATATGGGACATTGTGTAAATCTGACCGATGGAGCTGTAGAAGCTGTCCTTACTTACTGTCCTCAGATATGTATATTACTCTTCCATGGATGCCCGCTAATAACAGGTAAGTCTGATAGACTATTTGGGTTCAAATTGTGGTTTCATCATTTACTGTGTGACCTTGAGTAAATTACCTAACCTATTCCATTATTCAGTTTCCTCACGGGTAAAAATAGCCATAATGATGGTACCTGTCTTAGTCAAGATGATTATATCACAACACTTCCTATGGTGCCTCACACATAATAAGAGCTCAATTAATGTTAATTATGATGATGGTGATGATGCTGGTGCTGATGACAGCAGTGGTCAGGATTATGATGTTGAACATGATGGTTCATGTAGATAATTAAAATTTCCAGTTTATGAATGTGCTAACTGACCTGCTAACTGTTACCAACCTGTCAACATTGAAATCAGAATAATTTACACTCAATAGGCTAATGTGATTCTTCACTAAAAGAATAAAGGCCAGGCATGGTGGCTCATGCCTATAATCCTAGCACTCTGGCAGGCTGAGGTGTTTGGATTGCTTAATCTCAGGAGTATTAGGCCAGCCTGAGCAAGAGTGAGACAGCATCTAAACTAAAAATACAAAAAAAATAACAGGGTTGGCTTGGTGCCTGTGGCTCAAGCAGCTAAGGCGCCAGCCACGTACACCTGAGCTGGCGGGTTCAAATCCAGCCTGGGCCGGCCAAACAACAATGACGGCTGCAACCAAAAAATGGCCGGGCATTGTGGCGGGCGCCTGTAGTCCCAGCTATTTGGGAGGCGGAGGCAGGAGACTTACTTTAGCCCAGGAGTTGGAGGTTACTGTGAGCCCTAAAGTGACCTGTGGGGACCTATGTTGTTTACTTCTTCACAGCAGACCAGGACCATTAGTCAAAAGCCTGCTAGTGTCAAACTTGATTTTTTACACATCCACATCTAAAGTAGCCTAAGTAAGCTTATTTTTAGCCAGCTAGAGCCTGCCTGCTTTTCATACCCTGCAAACTACACCCAACATTTATTACCCATCTATAAAACCCAAGACTGTAAAAGACACCAAACTGTGCTTGCCTTTTGGAGCTCTCTAAACCAGAAACTACCCATCTTGCTGCTGAACAACGTCATGACACATAAACCCTCTGTCCAGTCCTCCACTAATTCCCTTACCCCCTTCTCTTTCTTAGCAGTGGCTCCCTCACACTGTTGCCCTTAAGATCCTATAAGGGACTTACTTCCCCTGCTTGCAAACCTGTCAAAGTGCTGCTCAAATAAAGCTTGTTGTGTCCTACTGCCACCTAGTGGTCATAACTTTTTCCTTGTTCTGCTCTGAAATCCAGCTGATGTCCATAGGTCTAGCATAAAACTTTTTGGATTTTTTATATACCTAAATTTGCAAAGTGCAACATATCGCTACAATAAATAATAATTTATCAAAGGCTCTGACAAATACTATAGATAAGAGCTATTTAATTTTGTTTATGTAAGCATTTTCCCAATTTTTAGCACAGAACACTTTTCTGATTGGCCTAGTCAACTCATTCATCATATTTTATTATGTTATTATTTTCCTGATCCCTGATCACAGAATAGGAAAGTAAAATACTGAAATGTTAGGCACAATTTGAATCCTTTAATTATAGTGCCAAGACTAAAACTTAAATCTCAAGATACAGTGATATGAGCACTGGTCTCCTGCCATCTTGCCAAGACTTTTTTTTTTGAGACTGAGTCTCACTTTGTTGCCCTTGGGTAGAGTGCTGTGGTGTCATAGCTCACAGCAACCTCAAACTCTTGGGCTCAAGCAATTCTCATGCCTCAACCTCCCAAGCAGCTAGGTCTACAGGGACCCGCCACAATGCTGGCTATTTTTTGGTTGCAGTTGTTTAGCTGGCCTCGGCCAGGTTCGAACCCACCACCCTTGGTTTATGTGGCTGATGCCATTACCATTGTGCTACAGGCGCCAAGCCATCATAAGGAACTTTAAACATAAAAGAAGGAAAGAGAAGAATAATGCATAGATAGGGTAGCATGAAAATTCTACCCAATGTTGCACACTTTGAATAAAGTAAGAATGTAAGGAATGTGGTCGTTTCTAGAAAGTGGAAAAGTCAGGGAAGTAGGTTCTCCTGTAGAGCCTCAAAAAAATATATAGTCCTGTTGACATCTGATTTTATCCTATTGAGACCCATTTTGGAATTCCTGATCTTCAAAACTGTATGATAATAAATTTGGTGTTGTTTTTAGCTACTAGACTTGTGGTAATTTGTTACAGCAGCAGTAGGAAACTAATACAGCACATCACATTGATTTTTATTTTATTTTATTTTTTTTTAAAACATACTCAAATGTCAATTTTATTGTTTCTCTACACACAAATTTGCTACTACAAAGAAGATACAACACATCAAAACTTCCTTTCATTGCTATTTATTTTTGAGGCAGAATTATACTCAGTTGCCCTGGGGTTGAGTGCCCTGGCATCATAGTTCCCAGCAACCTTAAACTCTTGGGCTCAAGAGATCATCTCTTTTTTTTTGAGACAGAGTCTTACTGTGTCACCCTCAGAAGAGCGTTGTGGCATCACAGCTCACAGCAACCTCAAACTCCTGGGCTTAAGTGATTCTCTTGCTTCAGCCTCCCAAGTAGCTGGGACTACAGGTGCCTGCTATAATGCCTGGCTATTTTTGGGTTACAGTTATCGTTGGTTAGCTGGCCTTGCCCAGGTTCGAACCCACCAGCCTTGGTTTATGTGGCTGGCATTGTAACCACTGTGCTATGGACACTGAACCTCAAGAGATCATCTTGTCTCAGCCTCTCGAGTGGCTGGGACTACAGGCACCCACCACAGCACCTGGCTAGTTTTTCTTCCTTTTTTTTTTTTTTTTGAGACAGTTTCATTGTGTCACCTTTGGTAGAGTGCTGTCCTGTCACAGCTCACAGCAACCACAAACTCTTGGGCTTAAGCGATTCTCTTGCCTCAGCCTCCCAAGTAGCTGGGACTATAGGCGCCTGCCACAATGTCTGTTTATGTTTTTGTGTGTTATAGTTGTCATTGTTGTTTGGCAGGCCCAGGCCAGTTCGAACTGGCCAGCCCTGGTGTATGTGGCTGGTGTCCTAGCTGCTGAATTACAGGCGCCGAGCCTAGTTTTTCTATTTTTATTAGAGACAGGCTCTCACTCTTCCTCAGGATGGGCTTGAACTCTTAAGCTCAAGAAATCCATCAGCCTCTGCCTCCCAGAGTGCTAGGATTACAAGGGTAAGCCACTGCACCTGGCCCAAATACCTTTTTTTTTTTTTTTTTTTTTTGAGACAGAGCCTCAAGCTGTCACCCTGGATAGAGTGCTATGGCATCACAACTCATAGCAACCTCCAATTCCTGGGCTCGAGCAAGTCTCCTGCCTCCGCCTCCCAAGTAGCTGGGACTACAGGTGCCCACAACAAACGCCCGGCCATTTTTTGGTTTTAGCCGTCATTGTTGTTGAGCGGGCCCGGGCTGGATTCAAACCCACCAGCTCAGGTGTATGTGGCTGGCACCTTAACCCATTGAGCCACAGGCGCCAAGCCCCAAATATCTATTTTTTTAAAGTGTTAACTATGATAGGTGCACTGTACTTAATAATGAGGGCTAACATTAATTAATTAATTCAGTTGTATGCTTTATATATTATCTCATTTAATCCTTTAACTCTAGGAGTTATATTAATCATCTCTCTGAGTTTATACATGAAGAAACATTGAATATTTTTGATTACTATGAATTAATATATTGTTATTATTATTGTTTTCTTTTATAGATCATTCTCGAGAAGTCTTGGAGCAATTAGTAGGCCCAAACAAACTAAAGCAAGTGACATGGACTGTTTATTGATGGTATTGAAGTTTATCAAAGCTATGAAAGCTTATCAAAACTACTTTCCCAGGAAATGGTCTATAGAGATTTATTTTCCACTTAATTTAACACTACTTTATTATTTTATCGTCTTATTTAAGCTATAGCTCTCAGAGAACCAGCCAAATTTCAGTATATACACAGTTTGTGCTTCAAGTTAACAAGACTCAAACATTTTAATAGTGCTATATTCTATATCTGTTGGATGAGTCATGATTTTTGAAATAGTATTCCCAGCATGAAGTCTATATTGGGGAAGCCAAGGGTGGGGGAGGAATTGGGTTTTGTTTCTTAAATAACAAAGTTTAAAATTATCTGTTTTTCCTTAACATCTTCTTCTCCTACATAGGTATTTGAGCTGTTATAAGAGAAATTTGCCAATATGGATAAACTTTAGGAGAATTCTAAGTAAAGGTATTTCCAAAAGCATAACTACCTTCCTCACTGTTTTCCTGCTTTTACCTCCATGAAGTGTTTAAATGTCCATTTGCCAAAAGCAACCTGAACATCATTCTTCTCAGAATTTACTTATTTCCTTGTTTCACTGAAATAAAGTGATTTATTAGCCATTTGGCATTAGTGAGGCCCTTGAACAGACACTTATTTCATTGATTTTTATGGCTATTTTTCCCAAATACACTTTATCCATCTGTAAACTTTTCTTCCTTAGCAAAATTGCATTCAAAAAATGTATACAAATGAGTAAATGAGTAAATACAGAATATCATTGCAAAGATTGTATTCTTGAAGCTCTGTTGAGTTCACATTTTTACATTTTCAAATAAATAGTAAAGGTCTTGGTTTTCAAATGAAAACTCTTTGGTAATCACAAAATTATCTGATATGACACATACCGTGTTTAAACTAACCCCTAAGTTAGCATACACCCTGTGCCATGAGCCTGTCTCACTGGGACTTTCTTAAAAGGAAAAGTATGGTATGGTAAGTTTCTTGTACATGTTTGGGGGGAGGGGGTACATGTTCAACTTCATTTCTTATCCTCACTATTAATTTATAAATGTGGTATGTTTATATATATATATATATATATATATATATATATATATATTGCCAATACAATGGTGATGCATATGTATATATGGATAAAATAGGCCTGTTCTGTGAAATTTTCTAAAAACAAATTTAATAAAATTTAATATCGAATGTCTAACCAAATCAATAGTATGTTCCTCTTTTCACCGGAACTAGTTTTAAGATCTAAGGTGTGAGCTTCTTAGGATCTGTAAAGGATTTTATCTTCCTAAAGAACTTTGTGGTTCGATCTTATTTTATATTGCTAGTGACATTAGCTATTTCTCACCATTCTGTTCAAAGTATCAGGACCAGGTGGCGCCTGTAGTTCAGTGGATAGGGCGCCAGCCACATGCACCAGGGCTGGTGAGTTTCTGAACCCAGCTCCAGCCTGATAAAAATTTAAAAATAGCTAGGCATTGTGGCAGGCACCTGTAGTCCCAACTACTTGGGAGGCTGAGGCAAGAGAATCGCTTAAGCCTAAGAGTTTGAGGTTGCTGTGAGCTGTGATTCTCTACATGGCTCTCTACCGAGGGCGACATAGTGAGACTCTATCTCAAAAAAACAAAAACAAAAAAAACTAACCAGGTGTCATGGCACCAACCTGTAGGTCCTACTACTCAGGAGGCTGAGGCAAGAGGATTACTTGAGTCAGGCATTTTTTTTTTTTTTTTTTTTTTTGACCGAGCCTCAAGCTGTTGTCCTGGGTAGAGTGCCGTGGCATCACAGCAACCTCCAACTCCTGGGCTCAAGCGATTCTTCTGCCTCTGCCTCCCAAGTAGCTGGGACTAAAGGTGCCTGTCCCAACGCCTGGCTATTTTTTTGGTTGCAGCCATCATTGTTGTTTGGCAGGCCAGGCTGGATTCAAACCCGCCAGCTCAGGTGTATGTGGCTGACGCCTTAGCCACTTGAGCCACAGGCGCCGAGCCAAGTCAGGCATTTGAGGTTATAATAGCCATGATGGGCTCGGCACCTGTGGCTCAGCGGGCTAAGACGCCAGCCACATACACCTGAGCTGGTGGGTTTGAATCCAGCCCCAGCCTGCCAAACCACAGTGACGGCTGCAACCAAAAAAAAAAAAATGGCCGGGTGTTGTGGCGGGCGCCTGTAATCCCAGCTACTTGGGAGGCGGAGGCAAGGGACTCGCTTGAGTCCAGGAATTGGAGGTTGCTGTGAGCTGTGATGCCACAGCACTCTATCCAGGGTGACAGCTTGAGGCTCTGTCTCAAAAAAAAAAATAGCCATGATGACACCACTGTACTGTAGTAGCGTGAGCCACAAAAGAGTGAGACATTGTCTCAAAGCAAAGAAACCCTTTTTTTTTTTTTTGAGACAAAATCTTACTTTGTGCCTTGGGTAGAATGGTGTGGCATCATAGCTCACAGCAACCTCAAACTTTTGGGCTTGAGCAGTCCTCTTGCCTCAGCCTCCTTAATAGCTGAGACTATACAGACATGTGTCATTACGTACTGCTAGTTTTTCTATTTTTAGTCTCACTCTTGCTGGTTGGTCTTGCACTCTTGAGCTCAAGTAATCACCTGCCTTGGTCTCCCAGAGTGCTAAGATACAGGTATGAGCCACTGTGCCTGGTCAAAGCAAAGAAATTCTTAAAAACAAAACTAAACAAAAAAATCTACATATAGACATACCATATTCAAACTATAGCTAATCAAAGACAAAGAAAATCTTTACTCACAGAAATAAATCACTTTACCTACAGAAGAATAAGGACAAGGAATTACATTGGATTTCTCTTCAGTAACCATACAATCAAGGAGAATGAGGAGGCTCGGCGCCTGTACCTCAAGCAGCTAAGGCGCCAGCCACATACACCAGAGTTGGCAGGTTGGAATCCAACCAGGGCCTGCCAAATAACAATGACAACTACAACCAAAAAATAGCCAGGCACTGTGGCAGGTGCCTATATTCTCAGTTACTTGGGAGGCTGAGGCAAGAGAATCTCTTAAGTCCAGGAGTTGGAGGTTGCTGTGAGTTGTGACGCCGTGGCACTCTACCCAGGGCAACAGCTTGAGGCTCTGTCTCAAAAAAAAAAAAAAAAAAGGAGAGAGAGGAGTAAAATATTTAAAGTGTTTAAAAAAAAAAAAAAAAAAACCACCAGGAATTCTATGTGCAGTGAAATTATCCATCAAGGCAGGGCATGGTGGCTTATGCCTGTAATCCTAGTACTATGGGAGGCTAAGGCAGGAGGATCACTTGAGCACAGGAGTTGAGCCCATCCTGAACAAGAGTGAGACCCTGTCTCTACCAAAAATAGAAAAAGTAACTGGGCATTGTGGCATGCATCTATAGTCCTAGCTACTCAGGAGGCTGAAGCAGGAGGATCACTTGAAACCAGGAGTCTGAGATTGCAGTGAGCTAGCCTGAGGCCAGGGCACTCTAGCCTGGGCAACAGAGTAAGACCATCTCAAAAAACAAAAAAAAAAAACGTTGCAAGTAAGGAAATTCCAAGAGCCTCTGCAACTCCTGCTCCCAAACTCCCATCTAATTATCCTATTTTCCTATCTAAGCAACAACTTTCTCTTAATTGCTTTTCCCACATTTCTGCTGTATGACTATAACTGATAGCATCTCTCTGGTATCCTAACCCTGGGGCAGTGTATAATATTAGAAAGCATAGAACACAAGTGTCATAAACAATTCTGAAACAATCCATAAGGACACCAGGGTACATTAGAAAGACTGCATTTCGGCTCAGTGCCTGTAGCTCAAGCAGCTAGGGTGCCAGTCACATACACTGGAGCTGGCGGGTTCAAATCTAGCCCGGCCCATGTATCTTACCATGCTAACTGTACATATGATCTTTACAATTTTTTTTTTTTTTTTAGATAGAGCCTCAAGCTTTCGCCATGGGTAGAGTGCTGTGCTATCACAGCTCACAGCAACCTCCAACTCCTGGGCTTAAGCGATTCTCTTCCCTCAAGAGAAGGCCCAAGTAGCTGGGCCTTTCACAAGCGCCTGCCACAGTGCCTGGCTATTTTTTTGGTTGTAGTTGTCAATGTTGTTTGACAGGCCCAGGCTGGAATTGAACCCACTAGCTCTGGTGTATGCGACTGGTGCCTTAGCCAGTCTACAGACGCTGAGCCTACATATAATTTTTTTAAAATACAGTATTCTTTTAAGCCAGGTGAACTGGCAAATACCTGTAGTGCCAGCTACTGGGGAGGCTAAGGCAGGAGGATCGCTTGAGGCTAGGACTGGAGGCTGCAATACACTATGACCACACCTATGAATTGCCACTGTACTCCATCATAGCAAGACCCCATCTCAAAAAGAAAAGAAAAAAGATACAGTATTCTTCTATATTTTGTATTTTATTTGTTTAATTCAAAGATAGAATACAGTTGGCCAGACAAGGTGGCTAATACCTATAATCCCAGCACTTGGGAGGCGAAGGCAGGTAGATTGCCTAAGCTCACAGGTTCAAGACCAGCCTGAGCCAAAGGGAAACTCCTGTTTCTAAAAAATAGCCGGGTGTTGTGGCAGTCTGTAGTCAGTCCCACCTACTTGGGAAGCTGAACTTTATTTTTTTTTATTTTTTATTTTTATTTTTTTTGCAGTTTTTGGCCAGGGCTGGGTTTTGAACCCGCCACCTCTGGCATATGGGGCCAGCACTCTACTCCTTTGAGCCACAGGTGCCGCCCGGGAGGCTGAACTCTTAAGCCCAGGAGTTTGAGGTTGCTGTGAGCTAAGACTCCACAACATTCCAAGTGAGAATCTCTCTCTCAAAAAAAAAAAAAGACAATAGGCTCGGTGTCCATAGCTCAGTGACTATGGCGCCAGCCACATACACTGAAGGTGGTGGGCTCCAGCCTGGCCCAGGCCTGCTACACAATAATGACAAGTGCAACAAAAAAATAGCCAGGTGTTGTGGTGGGCACCTGTAGTCCCAGCTACTCAGGAGGCTGAGGCAAGAGAATCACTTAAGCCCAAGAGTTTGAGGTTGCTGTGAGATGTGACGCCACAGCACTATACCTAGGGTGACATAGTGAGACTCTGTCTCCAAAAAAAAAAAGATACAATACAGTTGTCCTCAACTATGTGATCAGATTCAGCTACAATATCTAATTCCTCTCCACTACTTAAATTGTTACAACCACTGAGAATGCTATAGTCACATACCTACAGCAGTAAAGCTAGAAAAAAAACTGCAAATAGAGATATTATAATTAGCATGCATAGAAATGCACAACTAGTTACATGACAAAGGCTGACATAACCTTAAACCTTTATATTTGAAAACAAGACTTGCCATTTAACAGGAATTGCAATTTTTTTTTTTTTTTGGAGACAGAGTCTCAAGCTGTTGCCCTGGGTAGAGTGCTGTGGCATCACAGCTCACAGCAAACTCCAATTCCTGGACTCAAGCGAGTCTCCTGCCTCTGCCTCCCAAGTAGCTGGGACTACACGCGCCCACCACAACGCCCGGCCATTTTTTGGTTGCAGCCGTCATTGTTGTTTGGCGGGCCCGGGCTGGATTCGAACCCGCCAGCTCAGGTGTACGTGGCTGGCGCCTTAGCCCGTTGAGCCACAGGCGCCGAGCCAGGCTTAAGCAATTCTCTTGCCTCAGCCTCCCAAGTGGTTGCAACTACACACTCCCGCCACATGCCCAGCTATTTTTTTTTTTTTGTAGTTTTTGGCTGGGGCCGGGTTTGAACCCACCACCTCTGGCATATGGGACCGGTACCCTACTCCTTGAGCCACAGGCGCCGCCCCTCAGCTATTTTTTTTAGTGTAGTTGTCGCTGTTTAGCAGACCCAGGCTGGGTCCAAATCCGCCAGCCCCAGTTTATGTAGCCAGCACCCTAGCCGCTGAGCTACAGGTGCCAAGCCTGCACATTCTTTAAACTGGAGAATACTTCCTATATGGAAAACTTCGGGGTTAAATCCAAATGTAACTATCTTCACACTTGGAAGCACTTTGCCAACTCAAGGCTGAAAATCCCACACTGTGCTTGTTGTCAGTCCGTTGTTTTCCTGCCTGGAAGACTCCGGAAGTGAATATTCCACCACTCTGTGCAGCTGATGCTGAATGCTGTGCCCACTGAACTGGGGCCTCCCAGGGTCACCAATCAGGACTCGAGTTCTGTAGGTCCCGATGCAATTCTTCAGCCACTGATAGAGACTATCTGCAAGACTTTCATCATAAAACATATCTCCGAGAACAACAAGGTCCCACTTATCTTGTTGCAAATCCAAAATGTTTTTTGTTAAAATGGGCAAAGGATCCAGTCTGTTCAATTCACAATTTAGTGTAATAGCCACTCCTGCAACTTTAAAAAGGCATGTAATGAATTAAATGGTAGGCTGTTACACTTCCCTATTGATTAACTTAAATAATTCCGAAAATCTCATAATATACCCCCACCCCCAATTTGGTGAAAGGTTTTTTTGGGTTTTGTTTTTTTATGGTAAAGAGTCTGAAGTATAGGGCAGTGCCTGTAGCTCAAGGAGTAGGGCGCGGGCCCCATATGCTGGAGATGACGCGTTCAAACCCGGCCCCGGCCAAAAAATGCAAAAAAAAGGATCTAAAGTTTAGGTTCGCCTCGGCACCTATGGCTCAACGGGCTAAGGCACCAGCCACGTACACCTGAGCCAGTGGGTTCGAATCCAGCCCGGGCCCGCAGAACAACAATGATGGCTGCAACCAAAAAATGGCCGGGCGTCGTGGCGGTCGCCTGTAGTCCCAACTACTTGGGAGGCAGAGGCAGGAGACTCGCTTGAACCCAGGAATTGGAGATTGCTGTGAGCTGTGATGCCACAGGGCTCTATCCAGGGTGACAGCTTGAGGTTCTGTCTCAAAAAAAAAAAAAAAAAAGTTTAGGTTCAGCGCCTGTAGCTCAGCGGCTAGGGCGCCAGCCACATACACCAGAGCTGGCGGGTTCAAAACCAGTCCAGGCCTGCCAAACAACAATGACAACTACAACCAAAAAATAGCCAGGTGCTGTGGTGGGTACCTATAGTCCCAGGTCCTTGGGAGGCTGAGGCAAGATAATCGCTTAAGCCCAGGAGTTTGAGCTTGCTGTGAGCTGTGATGCCATAGCACTCTACCAAGGGCGACATAGTAAGACTGTGTCTCAAAAGAATAAATAAATAAATCTCTCCTGAAGACACAGGCCTAATCCCAAAGGGGGTCAAATAAACACTATTTCAGGAAATTCCTAGCCAAGAAATTAACAAAAGTGCTTTATCTTTGATATACTTCCAAGATGTTTGATGGACAGAAATGCAAATCCTCTTGGGAAAAATATACCAGCAACTCAGAGGAGTCCAACAAAGAATGTTCCACTGAACATAAATTCATAATATCAGATTAAAAAAAAAAAAAAAACCATGGCAATAAGCTATGACATTGACACATATGTATGTATTTATCCCAAAAAGAAAAAAAAAAAAGAGATGACCTTTAAATATCGTATTTTTAAATATGAATCCTTACTAGGGTCTATGTCATTGGCCAAGATCCTTGATGCCCCACTCATCTTAGCAGCAATAGCCGTAGCTCCACATCCACTCCCTAGATCTAATACGGATTTTCCTCTGACAACATCAGGATTATCCAGAAGATACCTAAATTTAAAAGAAAGGAGAAAACATGACCCAGAGAGATGGGAAAATGTCAGTAAGAGGTATTGAGAGAGAGAGAGAAAGAGAATCTTTAGGGTGACTGGACAAAAGAAATAGTAGAACCTAGCAGAAGTTGGTCCAACTTTGGCAACTTTGGTCTTACTAGAGGAAGACAAAAAAAATCCATCTAGGAAAGAAGTCCTAGTCATTTGTTCTTTTAATTAGGTATGAAGAGTAATTTCACACAATTGACTGATCATGCTCTTTTTTTTTTTTTTTTTGAGACAGAGCCTCAAGCTGTCACCCTGGATAGAGTGCCATGGCATCACAGCTCACAGCAACCTCCAATTCCTGGGCTTAAGCGAGTCTCTTGCCTCCGCCTCCCAAGTAGCTGGGACTGCAGGCGTCCGCC